>JAODXP020004082.1:0-37486 GCA_027497455.2 Sardinella longiceps
AAGGGGAAATCCTGGCACCCATCAAGAGCTCTATTGCTCAAGCTACTGTGAGATTAGCCAATATTGAAGACGCAAGACATTTTGGACTAACCATACAGGTTTCCTTGAACAGAGAATAAGCCCTGACTGCTAACTCCAAATCAGCAAGTTTTCAAAACTGTGCTTTACAGCATTTAAGCATGCCCAAATACCACCCCAAAAGTTATGTAACATCATCAGATACACATTACAACACAGAACTGTATTGTGTATGGCAACAAAAAATGGCTGGGAAAGTGGTTAAAACTGTGAGCTTATGCAAGCAGCCCAATATTGTTTGTTTACAAAACGGTTTTGTAAACACTGCATAAAAACACAATCTTAAGCACTTTGTTAGACATTTGTAGTCATAAACACTACAGAGGTGTGTTGTAATGTGTCTGATGATGTTACATAGCTTTTGGGGTGACATTTGGTGCATGATTTGATGCTGAAAAACTGTTTTGAAAACTTGCCCCATTGGGTGAACTGTCAGGGCTTACTCTCTGTTCAAGGAAACCCATATGGTTGGACTAAAATGTCTTGGCGCCTTCAGTATTTGCTAATCTCTAGTAGCTTGAGCAATAGAGCTCTTGTTGAAATTTTGGCGTCATCGGTTGGATTCGATGTGGTTGGCTGCAGTGTACGTCAATTAAATTGATGGACAAGCCGTTTGCCCAGTTAGATTCAAGGATTTCTGGCTCCTGAAATATCTCGTCTATCGCTGAATATCAGATGAACGCGCGTAGCGCTACATCTGACGTGAGTGAGGTAACCATTTTTGTGCCCCTCTCACAGTTCATATGACACTCAAAACCTTTTTAGTTTGATAAATATCTACACTTTGGAACCTCCTCTTTTTGAATTTGAATAATGAGTTGGCTCTGTTAAGCTAGAGGTAATTATTTAAGGCAAATAAGAAATGAAGTGGCCCTTTAGATGCTCATTGCTCTGTGCGCCATCAATCAAAACAGTTGAAGTTCGCGTTACTTTGTTCGTCTGCACTCATATTATCTGTGGTCCAAATATCTAGGTGGCTTTTTGTTCTATCATCAAGTAAATTAATTTTATTTAGAGCAGATTTGCACCTATGATAACTGCAATGGAAGGTTGTGCTGACAAACCAGATAAGCCAAAGTGGTAACCCTGTTTTGAGCCCTCTATAGAATGTGGATGTGGTGTCACAGTGGTTATGTCACATACTAAGAATCAGTAGAACAGGGTTCGATTCCCAGATGTCCCATTTATGTTTTGCTTCGGGTAAGCAAAATATTTGACAACATTACTTGATTAGATGAAGAAGGCTACCACTCATATATTGCAAACAATACAAAAATATCAAAACTAGTGTCTTGCTCAGGGGTGTAAAAGGACAGTCAAGTATGGATAATAAATAAATAAATGAATGCGTGTAGTTTCAGTGTTATTTTATTTACCAAACAATTTATAAATGGCAAGTGTAGGATAACAACAGTAGTGCTGAATAACAAGTACAGTATTAGAGAGATAAAGGGATCAGAGAGAGATGAGAGAGAGAGAGTGTACGGTACCATAACGCACACGTCACTGACATCTCACTGGTGACATGGCGTAACTTCTCTCTCTCTTATCATATTCTGCATCAGCTCCACCCGAGAGGGGGAGAGAGGACACATTTTGGTGGATCCACCACCTACCTCCTCCACCACCACCCCTCCGCCTAATGTGTTTGCCTAAAATGAACTCCTGTTTTCAGTCTGTTGGCCTTAAAGGGAAATCCTGTCAATTTTCAACAAGAGCTCTATTGCTCAAGCTACTTGAGATTAGCCAATACTGAAGACGCAAGACATTTTGGACTAACCATATAGGTTTCCTTGAACAGAGAATAAGCCCTGACCGCTAACCCAATGGGGCAAGTTTTCAAAACTGTGTTTACAGCATTTAAGCATGCTCCAAATATCACCCCAAAAGTTATGCAACATCATCAGACACATTACAACACAGAACTGTATTGTGTATGGCAACAAATGGCTGGGAAAGTGGTTAAAACTGTGAGCTTATGCAAGCAGCCCAATATTGTTTGTTTACAAAACGGTTTTGTAAACACTGCATAAAAACACAATTTTAAGCACTTTGTTAGACATTTGTAGTCATAAACACTACAGAGGTGTGTTGTAATGTGTCTGATGATGTTACATAGCTTTTGGGTGACATTTGGACATTTGGTGCATGATTTGATGCTGAAAACTGTTTTGAAAACTTCGCCCCATTGGGTGAACTGTCAGGGCTTACTCTCTGTTCAAGGAAACCTATATGGTTGGACTAAAATGTCTTGCGTCTTCAGTATTTGCTAATCTCTAGTAGCTTGAGCAATAGAGCTCTTGTTGAAATTTGACAGGATTTCCCTTTAAATGAACTATTCTTTGACCTTATTCTAGAGATGGCAGCTTTAGAATGACTCCTTCACCTAACTGTGCGTTCAGACCGAGACCGATTCAGGCGACGGAAGTAATTGACTTTGAATGGAGACAACGAAACTTGGGCGACTTAGGCGATAAAATCAAGTTAAATTCGCTCAACTTTATGTAATGAGCTATGATGCGGTTGGGCGATTACCAATCAGAATGTCGATTTACTGGTGAGATGCCTGTAGAGAAGCAGGATCGAACGTTTGAATGCTAACGTCATGGGCAAATTTGCCGTTTTGGTTGCTGTGCTCAAGCGATGTTTCTTGGGAGTCTTCTGCGACTCTTGGTAATTTATCGCTGGCGGTCTGAACGTACAGTAAGAATACAAGGAGTTCAAGGAGCAACCAAGAGCAACAGGGGCAAAGAAAAACTCCCAAACCTTTCAGGAAGAAACCTTGAGCATATCCATGGCCAAGTGGGCTAACCCAACTGCCAGGGGTTATGGGGGTGTGGATAAGACAGGAGAGATGGGACAGTGTGCTGTTGTATGTGGGGAAATGGGCATGGAGTTAGTGTACTGAAAGTATTTAAGGCTACCTGGTGTGTGTGTGTGTGTGTGTGTGTGTGTGTGTGTGTGTGTGTGTGTGTGTGTGTGTGTGTGTGTGTGTGTGTGTGTGTGTGTGTGGTGTGTGTGCATAGGTTGGTCACAAGGGGGCTCAGGTTAATTGGCTTTTCAAAATCCAAAGCAAAACAGCTAGCTAAATACTGCTTACCTCACTCACGTCAGATCATGCGCTACGTAACTTTCGTAAGGCACTTCCGCGCAACGATCTGATGTTGAAGCCCATCAGAGAGATTTCAAGCCATTATTCTCTAACCGGACCAATCAGGGCCGCTGGCTGCTGTAGAGGGTGTGACGTAGCGAAGAATCAACTGTTTTGAATCCAACCAATCCAACAAACGTAACGAGCGTCTTCGGTTGGTTTCGATGTGGTTGGCTGCAGTGTACGTCAATTAAATTGATGGACAAGCCGTTTGCCCAGTTAGATTCAAGGATTTCTGGCTCCTGAAATAATTCGTCTATTGTTGAATATCAGATGAACGCGCGTAGCGTTACATCTGACGTGAGTGAGGTAAAAATACTGCTCAATATCATCTTTAATAGGCAGTTACCATGTCTGGAAAAGAAGATGCTGTATATATCCATAATATGTGTTTAATTTGTGCTGCTTTAACCAATGTCAGTCATATAGCTAATTCACTCTTGTGCATCTATTGCAGCTGTTAAAATTTGTGTCTTTGAGTATCATTATTTTGAATTGTGGACACAAATAAAGAAGTAAAATGTGTGTGTGTGAAATGCACAGTGTTGGTGTGCTGTTGTATTTGGGGTAGTATGTTGAAAGTATGACAGATGCTTGTAGAGGCCAATAATGTAGTAACTACCAATAACATAATAATTTTGACCGTTTTTAATGTATTACAGCCAATAATGTAATAACGCCCAATAAAATAATACTAATTTTGACTGTTTTTAATGAAATAATGCCAACAATGTAATAACTTGCCAATAATGTAAGAACATTTCTGAAAGTATAACCTAATAATCTGTTATAATGTTATGAGATACATTAGGTTTTGGCCTTCAGTGATATGGCGTAACTTGGTGTTGGCGTAACTTCGTTGTTAAGAAATATTTACCATATTTTGCATCACCTCTTACAAAATCTGTCGTGCGCACGACCTCGCGAAATTCCCCTGAAAAGCGTCGCGCGCCAAGGGGGTCCACGTCATTTTGACGTCACACAACGGCGCGCGCCGCTTGCGCGCGACGGTGTAAATTCAGTTTTACTGACAAGGGAGGCACTGGATCCACCAAAATGTGTCCTCTCTCTCCCCTCTCGAGTGGAGCTGATGCAGCATATGATAAGAGAGAGAGAAGCACTACTGTTGTTATCCTACACTTACCATTTATAAATAAATAAAATAACACTGAAACTACACACATTTATTTATTTATTTATTAATTAATTTATTTATTTATTTATTAGGGCTTTTTGCCTTTAATTTTGATAGGACAGCAATTTGTCCCAGTCCAGTCCTGCACTGGTTGGTCTAGTTTAGCCTAAAGACTTGGGCGTATGCGTGCCAGTTACACACATGTGCCCGTTCTGTCTGTGTGACAGATTATGGGTGACAGACAGACGACGTGTAGGGAAAAACACAAATATTTTCCTACAGGCATACTGAAAGATGACAGGCCTATCTGTCAACTGTGTGCATCTCTCTGAAAGCCTTACATGTAGCAGCTAAGTGCAGTGCCTAAAAAAGAGCGACAAATGCACTATGTTTATTCGTAAATCTGCCATATTAAATGACTGGCAAGAAAATAATGGTACCGTTTTGAAAGTGAAACCAAGAAATCGGCACTTTGCTTGGATTTTTCGTGACTGAAACCTTGGTTTAAGTGAAGTGCATAAATAAATGCAAAGCCTCTAATGTTGAAATGGTAGTAGGCTAATATTTCCAATGTTAAAATAATTGTAATTTCCACATTAACTAACAAAAATGGCACATGGGATGGTATGGGAAGATAGTTGTTTAAGGAGGGGGATTATTTAAAGGAAAATACCGGAGTGAATTCAAGCATAGCCCTGTTGAAAGACCTTGCTAAATGCGTTAGTTAGCGAGTGGAACAAAATAATTTGGTACAGCACAGACTGAACCCAAACGCAGAAGCGAACAGGCACTTTACACTGAATCAATGGGACCTGACTGTTGGAAAACGAAAGTAAGATCTGAGGTTACATTGACTCAATGTAAAGTGTTTTGTGTTTGCGTTAGGTCTATGCGAAATATACTGCTGTTAGAAGGCTCGTGCAGCAGGGCTATGCTTGAATTCACTCCTTTCCTATTTTCCTTTAAGATTTTTACTTCACAACAGACATGTAATTGAAAACGTATAGATTTTATTAAATAATACTGGGATGGATGGATGGATGGATGGATGGATGGATGGATGGAAAAGTAATTATCCTTCTTTCTTCACAGGTTAGGCCACCCTATTTGCGTGTGACTGGGCTGTACGTGATAGATAGTGTACAGTAACTTTACTTTGAAAATGCACTTGTGCCATGTAGTAGATGACCGTCAAGAAAACAGTGGTACCGTTTTGAAAGTGAAACCAATCTGCACTTTGCCCGGAATTTTCCATAGCAGTGATCGAAACCTGATCGAAATTATGGAGGTAAGCTACAGTTTTAAACTTGAGGTGCCCAAGCCACTCCAACGTTAAGCTTGTGTGTAGCCAATCTATTAACTAGCCGTATTCCTGAGAGGAGGGGTCAGGTGCAAGTGAACTATGTGCGACAAGTCCGTGCTCCGATCATTATTTAACATATTTTAAGACAGAATCACAACGGCTTTTTGGATGATTTATTCTTAGCTTAATTAAAAAAGAGTAGTTCTCGAGGCAAACATGTATCTGCTCCCAAACATGTAGGGGAGACCGGGGTTGGTTGTCACACT
Source organism: Sardinella longiceps (assembly GCA_027497455.2). NCBI lineage: Eukaryota > Metazoa > Chordata > Actinopteri > Clupeiformes > Clupeidae > Sardinella > Sardinella longiceps. Next base: position 5,934 of record JAODXP020004082.1, read on the forward strand.
TTTTACTTAAATTTAATTTCTACTAAATTGGTGTATGGTAAGGACACCCTTTCTGTCCATAGTTATTGGGTGAAGTCTCAGGTCCATTTAGATAGTCTTAAATCCAGAAGACTCCTTTCTCTTAAAAAGATATGGGGTGTCAAAGGCACTTGGCAGATGTGACAACCAACCCCATACCGGGGTAGGTTGTCACACCCTATGGGGTTGGTTGTCCCTGTGTTATTCTAATGGGGAAAAAAGAAGAATGGAGACATATTTCAAATTATTATTTTTATCATTATTTTCAATGAAATACAAAACTTAACTACACTAAACTAATCCCCTGTGTATAAAATCATCAATTAAAATTTAAAAACCTATCAATTCATGTATTTTCATTTCATTTTATTACAATGAAAAATCCATATGTAAAAATCCATATGTAAAAATCATAAATGTGAAATTCAAAACTAACATATTCATAAACTTTCATAAAACCATATACTTTCATTAAACATTCATAAATGTAAATGTAATGTCATGTTTATAAAGGCAAAACACACTGGGCCAATCATTGTAATGTGCAAACATCCAGTGCACAGGAAAAACTATAGGCCTACAACATTCATAACAATGGCAGAACAACTATGCAATATAGCCCAATTCATAACAATGAGTCAACCAGTTAAAAACAATGAGCTTAAACAACACAATTAAAAAAACATATCACTGTCCACGCCACCAAATAGCTTGTCACTAATCACTGTCCACGTCGGAATCACAATTCTGACACACAAAAATTGGCAGACCAGGAGTGCAGTCCTTGTGGGCCCACCCCTTGCACTTCACACACCGCAACCAAATCTCCTTGGGCCTGCTGTTTGAAAATGGCTCCACACAGACAAGGCAAAAACACTCCTCTTCATCGGAGGACGTGTCAGGTTTTTGCCGTCTTCTTTTCTTGGATGACTTGGACTTGGACTTGGAGGACTTCTTTCTGCCGTTCTTCTCAGCCTCGATCCTTTGTTTCTCAGGCGTGTCAGTAAGGATTGCACTTTCTCTTGTTCTCCTCTTCTTGGCCTGCTTCCGAGCTGGAGCCTTTGTAAAAGGCCTCAGCTCCTCAGGGCTGAGAACAACTTGGGCTTTGCTAGTGGTTCTCCATCGGCTTCTCTCTGGTTCCTCTGCATGTTAAGATTAGATTAGATTACATTACATTAGATTACATTTTCTACTAGATTTGTTTTCACATCAGACAGTCAGTTCCATCAGGTTCAGCATTAGTTAGATCTTTGTAGTGCACATCTCATTTGCAATACATGTAGACACCATTTTCACACATAAACTGTTGTGTATTAGAGCTTCGCTCTAGTTTCGTGCCCTGTAAGGCCACCGTATTGCTTTGCCCCTATTGGACCGCTGGCTTGTACAGTTCAATGTGAATCTGAATGTAAACTGTCAACAAGTATTAGCTCCAGCGTGTGCGCGTATTCTTTAATAAGTACAAAGTTTAATGCATGACAACTAGGTGACGAGGATGCGTCTGACCTCACGCATACTTCTGTAAACTGTAAGGTGTTCTTTTTTAGAATAGCTGCTTCGTTTGTTAGTTCAGACGACGAATGAGTGTGTGCAGAAGAAGACAGCGCCGAGAAGCACTCTGAACAGGAGAACCCTGTGCTGATGAACTGCAGCAGCAGAGACTCTGAGCAAAATGACAAGTGCTTGTAGACTGGGAGCTTGAATTGGTTGAGAACTCCTAAACTACCTTCTGTGGCAACATATTAGAAATAAGTAGAGAAGAGAGAGGTTTCCTGTGTGTGCTGGTGACTTTATTCAAGTGCCTGGTTAGTGCCCTCCCAAGCGCTAACCACCAGGGGGCAACATCACAATCTTTAATCCAGAGCCTATATACAGCTCTGCTCTGATCTATAAATCCATAACAACAGTCTGGCCAAGTGTTGTGCGCCTGCGAGCTGTGTGTGTGCCCTCAGAAAAGAGTGAAACAGGAGGGAGCGCATGTAGTCTTTCCTGCTTTTTTTTAACCTAGGCTATGAACAAATAGAAACACAGGCTTAGCTGAATACCAGAATCTCCGTAAATGAGGTTGTGAAGCCCAGCTATTCTTTCAGACCGCCCATATCGCCCATGCCAGAAACCGCTCCTGCCTACATGCAACATACATGAAATGTATATAAAACTTTGCAGGCTTTATATTTTATTAAGAATATAATTAACCCACGTGGAATTGGTGAGACACAGCACACAGTGAAGTAACTTATACTGACCTGGTACAGTGAGCTGCATGCTGGAGAGTAGGCCTACTGATAGTTCAGATGACGCATTGGACGGGAATCGAACAAAAGTCAACCTTTTAGTTACAAGTCTTCAGCCCTAACCAGGGCCGCGTTAACCCTCACCGAGGCCCAGGGCAGACACACCCCCGGAGGCCCCCCACCCAACCACTGTCAACTGCGCTTAGCAAATGAAAAGCACCCTTTCAACAGAAAGACAGATGTGCCTGTTGCACATAACATACATGTAAGCAAGCAGGTCTAAATCAAAATGCTGGCACAATTGGCGATAAAATTTCATTTACGCACTCTCTCCATAGACTTTGTCCTGCCAGCTTTACGTTTGATTCAACACCAGGTCAGAACACATCAGCACTATGTTCATTTTTTTATTCGCAATAGCCTACTTGTGGAAACACAGCCAAACATGCACTCTCTCAAGCTGTGTCTTTTAATGAAATGCTACCGTCACAAGAACAAAATCTACAAAAGTTTTCTGACCAAGACGGTCTGTGTCACGCTTGTGCTTTGTTCTATATGCAGATTTCGTCAAGAATGAAAAATTGTTTTGAAACTTAATTATCCATTCATCAAACTACTCAGAAAAAATATTAATTTAGCTTGTTCAATTTTTGAATGGACTAAGCCTAGGGTTTTCTGATAAGAAGTTGCCTTCAAACGTCAAAAAATTACTCGATATAACAATTTTCTGATCTTGCGCTTAGAGTAGCCTACTGAACCAGCCTCGGCCGTGGAGTTATAGTTTTTTATTACATTATTGGGTAATTATTACATTATCAGGTTCTACAGGATTAGAAGAGTAATCAGTTAGAATGAGGCCTGTATCTTATCCTTGTCATTTGGATCTGGATTTGGACATTGGACATTTTTTTATTGATAATAGTTACAGTACAATACCTCATTGGACATTAAAATGATGACAAATTTTATCTATGGGGGGATTTAATGGTATGTGTACTGCAATTTCTTGACTGTGGTACTGTGTGACTGTAGAATAGTGACCCCACCCAGTCTCAAACACAGGTCTCCAGGATGCTAAACGTCAGAATTTCCGTAAATGAGGTTTAAAAAAAAAACACATTTTCTTGCAAGATCTGAAGCCCAATGTTATGTGGTAATGAATTGTGACACTCTCATAGTTCGGTTTCTAAAAGCTTTTTTTTTGCCAAGCATTATAGCCTACATCAGGAAATGTATAACGTAATCAAAACCACTGTATATCTTAATGTTCAATGCCGAGTTGTGGCGAGGCTTTCATACATGTTAAGGATTGTTGAACTCTGAGGTTACACTTTCATGGCAGACATAATGAGTGAGGTTCCCAGTGTATATTGTTGACTTTATTCAAGAGTGCCTGGTTTACAAGCTCCCAAGCCTGACCACAAGGAGGCACTCTTTGTTCTATAAAGCCATTACATTTTTTTGTTTGGCTCATCTCTTGAAACTGAAATTACATTCTCAAAATAACATGGACAAATATCCAAACTATCTTGCAGTTGTTCAAAACAGAGTTGTATTTCATCACATTTTAATTGCATTAGTACATTTCTCTAATGTCAGTGCATATTGGAAATGATTGAGTATAGGGCAAATTACCATATTTGGTCACTTCCCAACACGTCCAAAAATATCCTCTCATGCATCCCTATGAGGTGGTAGAAACAAATGGATTTGTCTCAGCTACTCACTAGAGGTCAGGCTATGTCACAGGTAGGGTCAGGGTGCGATTTGGTGGGGGGGATGGGTCGGATTTCCGTACCTCTGGTTTTGGTATCCCTGCCTCTCAGGGGCGCCTGCAGGATTGAACTGTAGGGTACGCACAAATGCCCCGCGCAAAAAAAAAAAAAAAAAAAAGTGTGTGCGCGTGCGGCAGCCGTTCTTCTTTAGAAATCAACTTCAATACAACGTGAACTTGAACTTGAGTTTCAAAATTGACCTACATGAACATTAACTCGCCTACATAGATTATGTACGATAAACTCGACAGTGAACTTTTGTTGCATTCACACACACACACACACACACACACATGCGCGCGGACGGCACTGCGTTACTTTAGGGGGAGAACCAACTTTTTTCTGTCATTATATGGGAAGGACATGTCTTGGAAAAATGGAGACTCCTGGTTCTCACATTCGCGGAGGGTTAATTTGGGTTTGTGAGCAGCCTATCCTGTTGAAGGTAGAGGACATCATGCATGTATGATGCATCAATTAGCGCTTTGATGCTGTTGCTGTTGTTTTGAAATGTAGGCAAGCGAAGATTTCGCACAACCCAGGAAATTGTTTGTGATATTGTCGGGTTGGCTTAACAATATTATGTATGAAGTAGGCTATGCTTATTTCGAAGGAATTACTGCGTGGTGTAGACGTAGGGACAGGGCCTCTCCCTCTCCCCTTTGCCTTCCACTGGTGCGCGAAAGGAAGGGCGCCCACAACTCGCAAATGGCCCATTGTAAGAAAATTATAATGCATAGGGTGATATCGGCGTGGCATGGGCACTCGCCAAAAAGGCTAGGCCCTACTGCTTTTCTCGAGCTTTCAAATAAAAGAAAATAGGCAAATAGCCTACATGAAAACATTAGTCACAAAAACACTACACTGTTAGACTTTTCTAAGGTTTTTTACAGTAACTCACTGGCAACACTGTTGCCAGTGAGTTACTGTAATTCAGAGAGCCAGTATGCTACTGTATTTCATTTTACAGTAACAATACCGCACAATTCAAAGTAAACCAGTATACTACTGTAACCCTTTTCAGCCTTTTACCCCTTTTAAAATGTATTATTGATTGATTTATTATTATTTTTATTTATTTATTTATTTATTATATTATTATAATATTACCACTACTAGCCTATTGGTGTTATTATTAATCATAGTTTAGTAATAATGACAAATACGTTTTTCAAGTTAACACAATGTTTATTTTTTAAATTTTGTACAAAACGAATATTTTCAAGGCTTTTCCAAAACAAGGGCCACCTTCTTCTCAGCGCTGTCCATCCACTTTGTTGCAGTCAGCAATGCGGTACCTGCAGTATGAAAAAGTACACCATATTAACGTCTAGAAAACAACCAATGTAGCAGTCTCACCCAGCAGAGTTATCTGCTAAGATGCTAACATTAGCTGCTAACGTTAGCTATTACTGGCTAATTGAATTCAAAATTATTTTGGTAGCCTACAAGTACTTACATCTGTAAAATTCTGTCGAAGTGTCTTATATTTAGGAATTTTTCACAAAGGTACCAACGTTTCTTGCCTTCAGAAGTGTATTCCCTGCAACGTGAAAAAGCACAGTATTAAAACACACTGTAGAAACCAACTGACATAGCTACCACATACCAGTGCTAATGTGGGTATCCACACTAACATTGGATGTCGGCTCTGAATGCTGAATGTTGAAATTAAAAATGATTTGGGTACTTACATCTGTAAAGTTGTCCATTTTAGAAGTGCTTTGTCTTCAGGAGGCTATTCCAATTCGATGAGTTTTCACATTGGCACAGTTGACAGTCCGATGAGGAGAAAACTTCAGACTCTCAGACGCTAACGTTAGCCACACTGCACTTCATAACTGACTTAAGTTGACTACATAGAAATATACACGGGTAGACTAGGTTTAGGTGAGCAGTAATATGACAGAATTTTGAATTTTAGGTTTCTTATAATGTAAGGTTACCCGAAAATCCTCTTTCTCTTTGCTATGTTGCTGCTGCAGCCAAAGCAGCTCTACACTACTACAGTTTTGTGATTTCCAACTACGGAGAGACAGGAGTGCCAAAAAGCATTATAAAGTGGTGCCTTACTGTAATTTCTTTAAAAAAACTAATGAAACTCAGTGACTTACTGTAAATTCAAAAAATGAACAAAACGGTCAACCAAATATTCCCAGAATGCAATGGCAATTACAGTAATTTACCACAAAACTAATTTAAAGTATTTTACTGTTTGATATGTAGTAAAATACTGTAGAAATTACAGAAAAGTCTAACAGTGTAGAGCGAAATCGCATGATGTCGTCGATAGATACGACCATGCAAGCCTCCTAAAATAAATTTGCCTATTGACACATTTAAAACATTTCAATAGGCTACTTCAGAACTTGACAAATCTCTACAAATGACAAATCTCTCTCGCTTGCGCGTCTCTCTCTCTCTCTCTCTCTTTCTCTTTCTCTCTCTCTCTCGCTCGCTCTCCCAAGGTACGCACAGTGCGTACAGCCGTACGCCTGGAGGCGCCACTGCTGCCTCTGCTTGAATAATCTTATCTCCGGTGGGGAGACATTTATCCCCCCTTGATATCTCGTGACAGTATGCAAGCAATGCGACTAACAAACATCTAGTGTGCAGCGAATTATAAAATTAATAATTCAGAGAGCCAGTAGGCTACTGTATTTCATTTTACAGTAAGAATACCGCATAATTCAAAGTAAACCAGTATACTACTGTAGTACTGTAACCCTTTTCAGCCTTTTACCATCTTTTAATGTATTATTGATTTATTATATTATTATAATATTAGGCTACTACTACTAGCCTACTAGTGTTATTATTAATCATAGTTTATTAATAATGACAAACACATTTTTCAAGTTACCACGTTTATTTTTTAAATTTTGTACAAAAAGAATATTTTCAAGGCTTCAGCAAAACTCTTATGCTTTTCCAAAAACAAGGGCCACCTTCTTCTCAGCGCTGTTCATCCACTTTGTTGCAGTCAGCAGTGTGGTACCTGCAGTATGAAAAAGTATACCATTGTAGAAATCAACCAATGTGTAGCAGTGCACCCATTGCCAACAGAGTTAGCTGCTGATGCTGCTAACGTTAGCTGTTACTGGCTAATTGAATTCAAAATTATTTTGGTAGCCTACAAGTACTTACATCTGTAAAATTCTGTCGAAGTGTCTTGTCAGGAATTTTTCACAAAGGCACCAACGTTTCTTGCCTTCAACAGTGTATTCCCTGCAATATGAAAAAGCACAGCATTAAAACACAGAAACCAACCGACATAGCTACCACATACCAGTGCTAATGTGGGTATCCACACTAACATTGGATGTCAGCTCTGAGTGTTGAAATAAAATTAAAGATGATTTGAGTAGCCTACTTACATCTGTCAACTTGTTTAGAAGTGCTTTGTCTTCAGGAGGCTATTCAAATTCGATGAGTTTTCACATTGGCACAGTTGACAGTCCGATGTGGAGAAAACATCAGACTATCAGACGCTAACGTTAGCCACACTGCACTTCATAGCTGACTTATAGACTAGGTTTCGGTGAGCAGTAATATGACAGAATTTAGGATTTTAGATTCCTTATAATGTAAGTTACCCTTGGGTTTAGTTTCTTGACACTGTATACGTGAAAATCCTTGTCTTTGCTATGTTGCTGCTGCAGCCAAAGCAGCTCTCCACTGGGCTACTACAGTTTTGTGACTGCCAACTACGGCGAGACAGGAGTGCAAAAAAGCATTAAAAAGTGGTGCCTTACTGTAATTTCTTTCAAAAACTGATGAAACTCAGTGACTTACTGTAAATTCAAAAAATGAACAAAACGGTCAACCAAAATTCCCAGAATGCAATGGCAATTACAGTAATTTACCACAAAACTAATTTAGAGTATTTTACTGTTTGATATGTAGTAAAATACTGTAGAAATTACAGAAAAGGCTAACAGTGTAGCTCCTGCATATATTACAGATTTACTTGTTCCATACCATCCAGCAAGACCTCTGAGATCTCTAAATGCTGGTCTCCTTGAAAAAGTGACCATATCTAAAACTACAATTGGGTAAAGAGCTTTTGCCTATCGAGCACCTCTCCTATGGAATTCTATTCCTCCCTACATTCGCGAAGCCGACACCCTCAATACCTTTAAGTCTAGACTTAAAACCTTCCTTTTTGACATTTCCTATAATTAGGAGTGGGCCATGGCATATCACCACCCCTCTTGGGCTTTCCTGGGAGGGCTACCTCTGCTGTTTTTCCAAGGCGGCCACTAACCACCCCCTTCTGGGTTGGTGAGATGCCATGTACCATACCTTAGTTATGCTGCGATAGCCTAGTGCTGCCACTTTCTGCACACTTGCCTTCCTGTACAACCTTCTTTCTCCTCTCTCTCTCCCTCTCCTCACTCTAGCTAGATTATATGACACACTTATTTCATAAAGTGATATCCTCCTAGACTGGCCTAATCCTGTTGTTTCTGTTTCTTTTTGTTTCTCTTGCCTCCTCTGCCCCGACGCACTGGCTGAGTGATGAACCTCCCGTACCTCACTGCCACCAACCCTACCCCACTAGGGATGCTGACCAACCTCTCCGGAGCTACACACCAGGACCATCCTCCCTTTTTCTCTGAGGCCCGTGATGAAACTGGCCTGATGGCCCCCTGATGACCACTACCTAAATGGTGACCAACACCCAATGAACTCTAATCCCACTCCAACTACTGACTCCATCCTTTGGCCCTGACTGTCACACAAACGATGTGTATATCATCTCTGACTACATTCAGTACTCATACTGTTTTGTGTTAACCATGGTCAATCTATGCATCAGACTTTACAGATACTTTATTAGGCCCCTGGCAGGTAGGCTGAGTCCATGAGGCATGGATCTGCCCAAGGTTTCTTCCTACAAAACAAATTATTTACAAAGCGAAGGAAGGGAGTTTTTCCTTGCCCCTGTTTCTCATGGATGCTTCCTGTACTGTCTATAAAGCTGCCCATTCATTTTCGCCATTGACGTTTCGAGAACACTCAGTCTAACCAGCTACGGGGTAGGTGATCATATAACCTTCCGTTCTAAGTAAAAATTGGATTCAAGGAGTCTGGTCATCAGCAGACACTTGCCAATTTACCGGAATCATCAACCAGTCAACCAGTTAACCCGGCCCGTTAGTCAAAATCTAAAACCCAATCTGGCCCTTCGGCCAAAATAATTGCCCACCCCTTTATTTAAGAATATACACACATGTACTTTCCAATCCACCCTAAGCAGCTGCATCCTGTCTCAACGGTGGTTTCCTGTTCAGCTCCTGCTTTCAAAGGTGCACAAATATCATCTTTCACTTCCCAATGTCATACAGCTCTTTTCCTTACAATATAAATAACTAGAAAAGTGCTCAGAGAGCGCAGACCTCCGCCAAGACAATGTGGTCACAGACGCAATATAAATTCCAGATCATGTTCTGGATCACCGATCGCCACCCAAATTGAATTAGTTCGTGCTTGTCCCAATATACACATTGTCTGAAAATTTCATCCAAATCCGTGCAGTACTTTTTCGAGTTATCCTGCTGACAGACAGACAAACAAACAAACAAACGGTAAGACAAACCAACGCCACCGAAAACATAACCTCCTTGGTGGAGGTAATAATAATATTGATGTTATACTAATACTTATTGTAACAAAACTCTATATTGTGATATTTTTTACCTCACATTTGCCACGGATTGCCAGAGATGTTGCAATGTCATGGCCAACATGAGGGTCATTGCCTGCAAATAATCTACTTGGGTGTGTGTGATTATGCTATTATAATGACTTCTTTTATTAGGGGTATTACATATTTATGTGACACATGAGCATGGTAGGCGTCTGTGTGATAATTGATGAAAACCCCAAGAGTTAATTTGTAGATAAGCACAGTGTGGGTGTGCATTTAGTAGGCCTAATGTCTTGCGTTGCGTCCCACCTGTCATCATGTACCAGTGCAACACAGCTTGAGACACACAGCTGTGGGCTGGTGGTTTTTCCACAGAAGAATGTCTGGTGAAATAACACTTTGCAATGATAGGTTTGCATTGTGTGACAATATACTGGGCTACAGCTTGGGTGTTGATATAGCTCTGTCTCATTTTTCTTTTATTGTGCAGAATGCTGGCAAGTCAAAAAAACAGCACATGACTACTAAAATTATGCTATTGCATGTGAATAATATAAAAACAAAATATGAATAAATATTGGTAAAGAATTCTTTGTCCTAACAAAATACTGGTTGTGACATGCCCCGATGGTCCATATGCAAACCAATGCCCTTGGGAGGGGGGACATCATTCGGGGTTATATGGCTTGCCAGGCTAATAAATAATTCAACATTGGAGTTATTCAACGTAGAACCGTCACCGCCGTAAGTCCTTTCTTCCTCGTTGGATGATTTGTATAGGTGAAGTATTTTTAAATTAAAATTAAATTAAAATGTCAACTCTGTAAACACAAAGGTGTCTGGCCAATCACAAGACTTACTAAGTCCCTATGGATCAATGCTATACATATATTCCCATCTGTTTGGGATAACGTGACCCACTCCAAGGACTTTACCTGAGCCGTGTGAAAGAACTCAAGTCAATCAGTAACAGTGTGTCTAGATTTAGACTATGTGCTCTCTAAAGATATCGTCTAGCTCAAACAAGTGCCATATTTTTAACTCTAATAACCCAGGAGTAAGGAATGCAAGCTCACTATCATGATTCATGAAAACCTGACAAATACAGTAAATTAATAAGTAATAAAAGATTCTTTCACATTAATCTGAGGCCTGCAGGTAATCTGTAGGAATGAAGTTGAATGTCCGCACACTTGCTCCTGTTTTGCTTATTTATTTTTTCACCAAGTTATAGGGTTTTTTTTTATAGTGGTTTGACCTTTTTGTCCTCCACCTGCATCTTGGATGTGCGCACCACCTTCTTGTTTGATTGACCTGCAGCTGATGCACAAATACCAGTAGCTAAAAGGGTTGGGTAACAATTTAACTACAATGTGAAGTATTTAAAAATGCAATTTCTGACTTCTGGAATCTAGAAAATTATATCAAGATATGCCACAGAAACCCTAAATATGTTCAAATTAATTTTTCTTTTTGTCCTTGCTCGTGTAATGCATGAACTTGAATTAAAATGTCCAGAAAAAGTTTCTGCCAAGCCTCTATTTATATATCCATCCAACATATATATTTCCCTGAATGCATTTATAGGGTAAATGCTGGGCATTTGAGCTCCGTGATAACTAAGACAGAAAATCAGACTATTAAATAGTTCAGTTCAATAAATTCAGTATGATGCGTTGTTCATTTTATTTATTTATTTTTAAATGATAATAAGTGAATCTGCAGGAGCAGATTTTAAAATAAGGTTCCTTAAGTTCACCAACACTGAGGATCATTTGAGGCCTTGCAATGAAGAACCATGTAAGTCCATTTCTCAAAATGTTGGATAAAAAATCTTAACATATACATGTATAAAATGGTAGTAAACCAGTCTGAAACCAAAATTGTTTAATTAGATATGATTGAGTCACTTTTCAATGTTTTCAGTCTGGTTTTCATTCCACACTGGTTTACTACCTACCATTTGATATGTATTAAAATGTTTGTATTCTTAATTTTGAAATATGGACTTATATGGTTCTTCATTGCAAGTGGGTTCAATTTTGATATGATGGAAAATAGGAAGAAAAAGGATGGAAAATAACAAGTGTTGCCTTCCCATGCGTCTGCAGCAATAGAGTGGCTATGTGGGAACAGTGTCAGCAGGACTATGCAAATATTGAGGATTGCCACATGTGACCACGACTGAGGGCGTAGCACCAAATTCTGGGTCCTGTGCAAAAAACAGTAGCCATGTGCCCTTCCTTCTCACTGCCTGATATACAACAACATACACAACTTGTTGCCCTGGATGAATGGGTTAGGATTGGGGTTAGGGTTAAGGTACATTGATCCAGGGCAAACGTTTGACGTTGATCCTGGACTCTTAGGTTAATTACTTGGTGATATCAGCTCTTCCCCTTCTCACTGCCTAATATACACCACTATACTCCCCAAGGGCCCTCCTTCCTCCTGGGGCCCTGGTAACTCAGTCCCCCTCTCCCCCCACTACGACACCCCTGCATGTGACCACGACTGAGGGCCATAAAAAGAGGCTGGTTTTTGGAGGCTTTCTACTCACTCTAGTCAGAATGAGGGGACTTCTGCTTTTCGCCACACTGGTTGTGGCTGCGCTCTGCCGTGAGAGTTTTGATGGGTGAGTTATGTAACCGACATTCATCAACATTTTATTTACTGTGTGTGGTCACTTAGACACACGTCTTACAAACAGATACAATTAATTGTAACGGTTACAGGGTTATGTGTTAGGTTTAATGAACAATCAAAAAGATTGAAGTTTTATTTTGACAAACCTTTTGGGATGTCTACAAAAGTTAGATCAGATGCAAGACTCATTTGCAATGATTCTACAGAAATGTATTAAGAATTTTGATTCATTTTTTTTTTTATCTTGATTTGTTTTTACTTCATAACATTGAAATTGTTTGATCAAGATTAAATTTAAATGAATATTTTATTTAGCATATTTCTGTAAGTGGACTTAAGGTTTTGTTTCAGAACTTTTAATTTCTAGTTCTGAAACATGATTATTATTAACACAATAAGATGATGCTCATCAGCACTGGTATCCCACGCCAGAAGGTGCCCTGTGTGTGTGTGTGTGTGTGTGTGTGTGTGTGTGTGTGTGTGTGTGTGTGTGAGAGAGAGAGAGAGCGAGATCACTGGTGTGTCACTGGGGTCTCACACACACAGACATCCTTTAATTGTACGACTGTAAGAACTTCCAAATGTGTTCACAGGGTGATGTGTTGGGTTTGGTGGGTTTTTGGGGTTTGGTGATTTCAAAACATTGTGTAGCGTATAGCGCCCTCTAGGGAGGAAAAGATTGCCAATGGAGATGTTTCAGAGAGTGAAACAATGAGAAAGCGGACGATCAAATCAGGCTAGTCTTGCTCCCCTACACACAGATAAAATGTCTGCCCTTTTCTAACCCTTTGTGTGTGGGGCCAGGTCTGAATTTCATCTTACGTGAAGAACATATATGAATACCGATACCAGTGTTGGGCAAGTTACTGCAAAACTGTAATGCATTATTTATTACTTGTTACTGACATTTTAAAGTAGTCCCTTACATTACAGTATTAGTGTTTTGAAAATGTAAGGTGTTACATTACTGTTGCATTACATTTAAGTTACTCTTCGGGCCCCCCAGTAGCCTATGACCTTCATTAGTTCATTGTCAATGTTGAGAATGACAAGCGGAGACTGTAAATTTCTACATTAAGTCCGGCACAGCAAATGTTTTACCCTTGCTGACCTCTCAGTGATTTTTGGCGAATTTATATGAAGGAAAAAAACACCACTTCATTCCCAGTTAAAAATGCATCGTAACTTGAGTTACTGACAATTGTACCGAGGAAAATATTACCAGTTTTTTTCTGTAATGCCTTACATTACCAAGTTACCACAAAAAGCAATGAATTGCAGTAATTAGTTACTTTTGTAACTCGTTACTCCCAACACTGACCGAACACAGACAAAAGCATTTAAGATGCATGGGATTTCTAATGACTTGTACTTTTGTATTTAATGGTATTGTAAAAGGAAAGTTACTCCATTACTTTACTTCAAGTAAGAACTTCAGCCTGAACACAATGCTGCATAGTGTGTGTGTGTGTGTGTGTGTGTGTGTGTGTGTGTGTGTGTGTGTGAGAGAGAGAGAGAGAGAGAGAGAGAGAGAGAGAGAGAGAGAGAGAGCGAGATCTTTCGCATCACAGCAAATGATGACATTCAGATCAAGCTTCTGAAGGAACTCTCTGAAGTTGAGAGAGTGTGTGTGTGTGTGTGTGTGTGTGTGTGTGTGTGTGTGTGAGAGAGAGAGAGAGAGAGAGAGAGAGAGAGAGAGAGAGAGAGAGAGAGAGAGAGAGAGAGAGAGAGAGAGAGAGAGAGACAAGTCACTGACTTACATTCATATCTTTCTAGACATCAGGTCCTGCGCATCACAGCAAAAGATGACGGTCAGATTCATCTTCTGAAGGAACTCTCTGAAGTTGAGGAGCTTCAGGTACTGTATGACCTCTCTTACACTGCAGATGATATCACCCGGTGGAATGGAATACTGTTTTCTGATTGGGCTGTCTTTTCTGATTGGCTTGTCTTTAGAATGCAGCCCTGTGGATCTTCTTTCATATGAAAATAGTAGCCCAACTGAATAGGCTAACTTCTTTCAAAGCGGAGCCACATGTGTCTTTTAAGTTATAAACACTTGCTTACCGTCTATACGTTTTAGTTGCAACTGTGTGTTTAATGGGATAAAGGCCTTTGAGGTGTCCCGATATATAAGGTAACGATGGACTTCGTCGGCCTGTTCTTCGCCTCCACCTCATCCATTAATACCTTATATGGGGTTAACCTTTATATGGGCGACTTCATGCACAACATGCAGGTCATTTAGAGATCAACAATGGGAGTCACATAATTATTTATGTTTTGTGTTAAATAATGTATAAGAAACAGTTCAGATCAGATTTATTAACCCGATGTAGGAAATTACAAGTAAGTAACTGCATAGTTGCTTTTACCAAATATTGTAGAGGGCATTATATAAGTTAGAATGATCTTGGATAAGCATTGTTTATTATTATTATTTAAAGTCATTTTAATTACTTTATCATTATTATTATTATTGCTGTTTTTTCTGATATTATTTTTATTATTATTAATGGCCTTTTAGTTTTGTAATAGAGCACTTTGGGGTAACGCTGTTGCGTTAAATGTGCTATATAAAATAAAATTGACTTGACTTGACTTGACTTGAAACCTGAGGCATTGTTGGGTTCCGCAAGGCTGCATTCTAAAGAACATTAATATAGAACGCTGGTAAAACTTTTTTAACCCAACAATGCCTCAGGTGTCCTGTTATGTAAGGGATAACGGCCGCCGAGGTGTCCCGATATAGAGAGATAATGGACGACGCGTATGGCGAAGAACAGTCTGACGGCGAAGCCGAAGGGCTGTTTGCCTACGCGAAGTCCATTATCTCTCTATATCGGGACACCTCGAAGGCCGTTATCCCGCTTATCACCCGGTTGCAACTAAAACGTATAGACGGTAAGCAAGTGTTTAAAACATAAAAGAAACATGTGGCTCCGTTTAGAAAGAAGTTATCCTGTTCGGTTGGGGTACTATTTTCTTATAAAAGAAGATCCGCAAGGCTGCATTCTAAAGAGCATTGATAAAGAACGCTGGTTAAACTTTTTTAACCCAACAATGCCTCAGGTGTCCTGTTATCTAGAAATAACGGACACCCTGACAGCCAATCAGAAAACAGTATTCCATTCCACCGGGTGATAATAAGAATTAACAGACACCCTGACAGCCAATCAGAAAACAGTATTCCATTCCACTGGGTGATAAGCATTGTTTTCCTATATCTGCACGCCTTGTTGTTCATCATCTCTTACTTGACCGTGTCTGTTCCCTCAGCTGGACTTCTGGATGGAGCCCGTGGACACCTCTCTTCCTGTGGACATCCGTGTGCCCAGCCAGAGCCTCCAGATGGTCAAGACCTTCCTGGACACCCACGCCATTAGCTACTCCATCATGATCGAGAATCTGCAGGTGAGTGGACACCCACGCCATTAACTACTCCATCATGATCGAGAATCTGTATTTATCTATCAGTAATATTGGGTATAGATAAGCATTTAAGTCAATATCATTATATCATAACATCATATACATCAATAAAATGAATTCAATTTGTGGTGTCAACAGACTTGTGTATACATGTATACATTATGGTATAGCAGACCTGTAATATATACATTATGGTATTGCAGACCTGTAATATATACATTATGGTATTGCAGACCTGTAGTTTATACATTATGGCATTGCAGACTTGTAGTTTATACATTATGGTATAGCAGACCTGTAATATATGCATTATGGTATAGCAGACCTGTAATGTATGCATTATGGTATTGCAGACCTGTAATGTATGCATTATGGTATAGCAGACCTGTAATGTATGCATTATGGTATTGCAGACCTGTAATGTATGCATTATGGTATTGCAGACCTGTAATGACATTATGGTATTGCAACAGTATGATGATGATGCCATACCATACAGCACAGCTACATTACATCACAAAGAGCATTTTGTTGACTTACTGTCTGGGACTAATGCATTATCTTGCGCGCACACACACACACTCACTCTCTCTCTCTCTCTTTCTCTCTAGGATGTTCTGGATAGGGAGCAGCAAGACATGTCCCTGGCTCGCATGAGTCTGCCAAAGAACACTGATGCCTTCGACTACACCAACTACCACACTCTTGCTGAGGTCAGTTTATAGATATATTTATTTATGTTTTAGATGATAGCTACCTCAAAGAGCATATGACTATATGATAACGCCAACTACCATACTGTTATTGACGTCAATTTATATATTTCTTTATATTTATAGATATGATAGTCACCTCAAAGAACATAGATATATGATTACGACCACTGAGCTCTATACTGAGCTATATGATTACACCTACTAGTGTATCATACTGGCAGTTCTGGAGTTGTTTTTAGAGCTTCACATTGTCAATAATGCATACATACATTAATGTAAATTTATAATATTTCAGATCTACTCTTTCATGGACATGCTGGTGGCTGAGAACCCCAACCTTGTGAGCAAAATCGTGATTGGTCAGAGCTACGAGGGCCGCCCTCTGAATGTGCTTAAGGTAAATAACCCTGCCAAGACTTCCTTGACGTCTCTAACCCTGTATTGCAGGGTGGGCAATTATTTTGGCCGAAGGGCCACATTGAGTTTTAGATTTTGACTAAAGGACCGGGTGTTAAGAGTCAACCGGTTGATGCCGGTAAATTGGCAAGTACCCCAACTTTCTTCAGAGGTCATGTTAACAACATACATGTTAATAAAAACAACAGATTTGATAAATCAGGGCCTATAATCTAAGTCACCTTGGCTAAAAGAGAAACAATTTTATTTTGGGAAGTCTCCACGGGCCAGATTAAATAGCTCAACAGGCCGCATGTGGCCCCCTGGCCTTAGTTTCCCCAGGTATGCTGTATTGTAAATCTAATTCCCTACTGATATTTTTCATGCAATGATGTGCTTCATTTCTGTGTGTTAGTTCAGCACCGGTGGATCCAATCGCCCTGGGATCTGGCTGGATACTGGAATCCATTCCCGCGAGTGGGTCACCCAGGCCAGTGGAACCTGGTTTGCCAAGAAGGTGAAATATTCATTAATTACTTCAGAGCTGTCTACTAGAAATTGTGGGCCCTATGACAGAAAATATTTTTGGGCCCCCCAAACATTGATTTCAGTATTAAAATTTTCTCTTGGGCCCCCTTTAGCTGACAGGCCCTTAGAATCATCCTAACTCCCCCCGCCCCCCCTAGCGGCGCCCCTGCTGTCTACAGATGGTTTCAGTTGTCTACTTCTGGAACACAACACACACACTACACATACCACACAAACTTTCTGGGCAAATAACTTTGTTTAATTAATTATACTGAATCATAATTTGCCTAGCCTGGCATGCCATCTCTGTACAGAAATTTTTCTGAACTTGAGTCTGGAAGGGCTGGATTGGGTAGAGGGCGGGCGCAGCCGTTGTCTGTCAAGTCGCCTCTGCACGCGATTAGCCTAGAAATCTAGACGGCCCTAGCTAGCCTAGTGTTAGCTCGCTAATATATATATATTTTTAGCTCGCTAATAACTTTTTTTAATTAATTATACTGAATCATAATTTGCCCACAGCTCATTAAAAATGATCATCACTGTGAATGGTATATCACGGGTTTGTAACAGATTAGAAGGAGATGGACATTCAATCAATACTGTATGTAGTTTGTTTGATCACTTGCTCTTGACTGATATGCGCTTCTATTTGATTGGTCAGATTGTGACAGACTACGGACGTGACCCTGCTCTGACCGCCATCCTTGACAGAATGGACATCTTCCTCGAGATTGTCACCAACCCCGATGGTTTCCATTACACTCATACCAATGTAAGTATACTCACACCTCTGTAAGTATGCTCATACCTCTGTAAGTATACTCTCACCTCTGTACGTATGTTCACACCTCTGTAAGTATGCTCACACCTCTGTAAGTAAGAGTACTTTACCTTGGGGAAGGACATTTCCTTTCTGCATTTGACCCATCTAGGGGGTATTCACAGTACTCAATATTTGTACCCTCAGTCAGGAATGCAGTGTAATGAAGCATTTTAAGTTTTACAGACATTATCAGATGTTACCGCGGGCCGCCTGAAATGTTTTCATGGGCCGCCATTGGCCCCCGGGCCGCACTTTCAAAACCTATAGTTTTTATGTTTTAATGCTATAGGAAGCTAGCCTGATTGCCATCGACTTTCAAAGCTCTACGAGACCCAAGAGCCCGTGTAACAAAGTTTCTCAAAACGCCTGGTTGACCCGCCTCCCTGAAATGCCTCGATTTGCTACTGGTCGATGTTAGAAAATGCTGTGCCAAAGCAAAACCAATCACACCACTCTTTCCTCTGACGTATGTGACGCGAAGGGAATTGCTTGAACAGGACTGAGAGCCGTTGGAGCTGCTCAAAGTTGATTGGTTCTCGACCAAGAGGGGGCCGTTCCCCCGTCTAGGGGAATTCAGAAATCCTGCCCGATCAGCAGCTGGCCAGACCAGCGACAGCAATGCTGAAGGTGTTACGTCACTGGGAGGGCGTACCAGGCTAATAGGAAGCATGTTTTATGATCACATGCAATTGTATACTTCTTGTATTATGTGATGTTTTATTAGAATAGGTAGCCTGATAAGGGACTGGGGTTTCAAATTAGCCATCTGGCTATAAGCCTTGTACCTATGTACCGTATTCACATCTACAAGTTCTGTCATGGCTTTGTCACGTTTGTAATAATGTGCGTTGCATTGTCCCTGCCAAATAAACTACAAAGAAAATAATATATAATGCATACTTGTGTGTTCACAGGATCGTATGTGGCGCAAGACCAGAAAGCCAAACCCTGGCTCTAGCTGCGTTGGAGTGGACCCCAACAGGAACTGGGATGCAGGCTTTGGAGGTGTGTTATACCTGTCGTGTGTTAAACCTGTTGCTTTGGAGGCGTGTTACCCCTGTGTGTGAAACCTATTGCTTTGGAGGTGTGTTATAGATGTTGCTTTGTAATTTAAAGA
Source organism: Sardinella longiceps (assembly GCA_027497455.2). Classification (NCBI taxonomy): domain Eukaryota; kingdom Metazoa; phylum Chordata; class Actinopteri; order Clupeiformes; family Clupeidae; genus Sardinella; species Sardinella longiceps. Next base: position 25,272 of record JAODXP020004082.1, read on the forward strand.
CAACATACACAAGGTTGTGAGATTCAAATGATAATTTAAAGGCAAGGCACACAAGGTTGTGAGATTCAAATGATAATTTAAAGGCAAGGTACACAACGTTGTGAGATTCAAATGATAATTTAAAGACACCATACATAAGTTTAATGTATCAAATGGTCATCTGAGTGCTCGTCCTATGTAGGCAATGGCGCCAGTGGCAATCCCTGCTCTGACCTATACTATGGCCCAAGAGCTCATTCTGAATCGGAAGTCGAGTCCATCGTGAGCTTTGTGAAGTCTCACGGAAACCTCAAGGCCTTCGTGTCCATCCACGCTTACTCCCAGATGCTCCTCTATCCCTACGGATACACCAGGACTCCTGTGCCGGACCAGGCTGAACTGGTAGGTGGAGATTCAAAAAACACAAACTTTTTTTTTTAAAAGTTATTTTTGGGGCTATTTGCCTTTAATCAGATAGAACAGTATAGAAATGGACAGGAAACAAGTGGGAGAGAGAGATGGTGTGGAATCGGGAAATGACCTCGGGTCGGAATCGATCCCGGAGTAATGGTCTGATGCTCTAGCCACTGAGCTACGGCGCCCCCAAAACGCACAAACATTTTGAGAAACACTGGCCTCTACTAATCTCAAAGAGTGATTCAATGACTCAGACAAAAAAAAAATGCAAGATTACACATAGCACTTTCACTGGGACTGCAGCTTTCAACAGATGCAAGATGCAGGTCAGGAAGTCGCTCAAACACAGTCATTTAAAGGAAAATACCGGAGGGAATTCAAGCATAGCCCTGTTGAAAGAGCTTGCCAAATGCGCTAGTTAGCGAGTGGAACAAAATAATTTGGTACAGCACAGACCCAACACGAACGCAGAAGCGAACAGGCACTTTACACTGAATCAATGGGACCTGACTGTTGCAAACCGAAAGTAAGATCTGAGGTTACATTGACTTAATGTAAAGTGTTTCGCGTTAGGTCTGTGCTGTTCGAAATTCTTTCATTTCATGCGAAATATATTGCTGTTGGAAGGCTCGTGCAGCAGGACTATGCTTAAACTTACTCCGGTATATTCCTTTAAAGTCACACAACAGCAGATGCATTTTTATTTCATATTTAATCCTTATACTTTATCCTTTGCAGCACGACCTGGCCAAGAAGGCCATTACTGATCTGGCATCTCTCTACGGAACCCGCTACAGATATGGCAGCATCATCAACACCATCTGTGAGTAGTCATTTTGACCTGCTGTTCATCTTTCATCACAGTTATGCCACAAACAGCTTTGAAGTTATCACAGTTAGCAAAGGAGAATGCCGGTGTGATTCTGTCTTAAAATACAGTATGTTAAATAATGACTGGACTAGCATGGACTTGTTGCACATAGTTCACTTGCACCTGACCCCTCCTCTTGGGAATACGGCTAGTTAACCAATTGGCTACAGACAGGCTTAAAGTTGGAGTCGATCGGGCACCTCATAGTTTGAGTTGAAAACTGTAGCTTACCTCCATAATTTCTACCATTGACAAAGCTCAAAGTTACTCCAAAATTCATTCCGTAGATTCCAGTGGGTGTTTACATTTAAACCGAGGCATAGAGAACTTTGAAAGTGCACATTTAGCTTAGATATATATAGGTTATATGTACAGCTTGTCTCTATTTAGCTTGTAAGCTTCCGTCGCCGTGTTTCATCTGAAATAACGCGAGATCGACATACTGAGTAGTGAACTCCATATTGCGTTAATTCAGATGAAACACGCTTACAAGCTAGATAGAGACAAGCTGTACATATAAACTTATATCTAAGCTAAATATGCACTTTCAAAGTTCTCTATGCCTCAGTTTAAATGTAAAGGCTTTCTCCTTTAGCAAGAGGTTTCTCATTGAGCCATTGAGTAGTACTTCTTCCCATGTCTGCTCTACCAAACTACTGTCTAGTTCACTGCTATTATAACATATCTGCTCTACCAAACAAATAAATGTGTGTTTGCTATTCACTAAACACTGGGTTTAGTGAATAGCAAACAGTGGCATTTAAAGATGACATAGAATGTATTAATTGAGTATTGTACCTTATTCTCTTATAACTGTATTTTGTCAGAAAGATCAAGTGATATTTTACAAGCCTAGTTAACACCGCATATTTAAGATGTGTATTGAAATGTTTTTTTTTTTTTGCCTTAACAACGCCTCACTCTGGCCACCTTAACTGAATTGCAATGGCTTTGTGCTATTTGACATCATTTTTTAGGCTTTATTCTGATTCACCCATGAATTAGTGGCCATTTCTAAATGTAGGATTTTCATATGAAAGAGGGCAGAACCATGCCTCATGTTCATGATAGCTCTTTGACCATCCACAGCCTCTCTTAATTCATCAAAACCAATGTAAAAGTGGCTTTCCATTCTGTCTCCTTTAAAAATGTTCTGAATATCTTTTTGCACCTTCTCTAATGTCCTACAGATCAGGCCAGTGGTAGCACTGTTGACTGGACCTACAACCAGGGCATCAAGTACTCCTACACATTTGAGCTGAGGGATACCGGTCGCTATGGTTTCATCCTGCCAGCCAATCAGATCCTCCCCACCGCCCAGGAGACTTGGCTGGCTCTGATGGCCATCATGGAGCACACCAATGCTAACACTCTGTAAGGAGACACACTGAGAAGAAGGGGAATCAAGAATAAACAAACATCACTGCTACATATTTTGATTGATTTATTTTGTGCTTGTGTGTTTTGTGTGTGTGTGTTTTTATATGTTGTGTGTTACCAAAATATTTGATTTGTAACATAAAACTCTAACTAGAAAAGCGCTCAGAGAGCGCAAACCTCCGCCAAGAATATGTGGTCAGACACAATATAAATTTCAGATCGTATTCTGGATCACCAATCGTCACCAAAATTTAATCAGTTCTTGCTTGTCCCAATATACAGTACACGTTGTCCAAAGATTTCATCCAAATCTGTGCAGTATTTTTCTAGTTATCTTGTACAAAGACACACAGACACACCGGTGAAAACATAACCTCCTTGGCATCCTTGAAATCCTACTTACAGTAGCCCAATGCAAAATTAGGCTACATTATGTATTATTTGTATTATATTATTATGTACACTGAAATGTCTTACAAATATGCTGTTGCTCAAATAACTATGGACATTAAGACATTAGCCTAGCCTGATTTTTGTGGAACTCAGAAGTTCTGCTCACTCAGCAGCTGGCCAGACCAGCGGCAGCAACGACGAAAGTTGCATCACTGGGAGGGCGTGCCAGGCTAACATTAGCCAGACCATGATCCTTACAGTACAGTCTATCATCAAAATACTGCACTTTAAAGTGTCGGATTTTACGGTACCACCTTAACTGTGTCATCCACAACTACAAGGAAGAGACAGTTAGGTGCTTACGTAGTAGAGCACACAAGACGACATCCCAGTGTGAGAAGAGTGATTGGATTTGTCTGAAGGAAACCCAAATCCTTCGGAGTAGGGCCCAAGGCACTTAGGAACATATTGGCTGAATCAGGTGATTCACTAGTACTGATTGATAAGGTTAGACTTACTAGCTTTGCATGTAAAATCTTTCAGAGCCACTCGAGTAAATCTGTGCTCGAAGTTAATGCCAAAACAATTTATTTGATGGCGAAAGTGAGTGGTTAACAAATTATATAAAAGGAAGGTTGTGCGTTGATCCGTCACGTCAAAAGTTGGGCTCTGCTGAACATTATGCCAATGAATCCATCAAATGCAGGATTATTAGCCAATGATGGCACAGCGTTGTGTTTGTGCAGTACAAATGGAGAAGGTAACTGACATTAGAAACGACATGCCAGTCTTGTACTCATCGCAAGGGAGTTGCGTTTTGGTAGAGAAGTGGACGTGACTAGTGGATCACTACTGTCAGTGAGGAGTCTACAGAAGTAGAATAAGAAGAATAATCTGCCTCTGACCAAGAAATTTGGAGCGACAGTGAAGAGCCTGCTGATTTACCAGGAAATCTAGCTAACAACATAGTAAAAAAGACTCTAAGACAGTGTTGCCAGACTGGAAATGTCCAAGTATCGTACCAAAACCTCAAAATTATCGTTTTTACACACGAACCAAACGCATAAAATATGTCTATTTTCCAACAATTTTATTTTCCAAATAATAATACAGCCAATTTCCAAAATAATATAGGCATTTTTAAACAAGCTGTGCACAGACACTAAGGCCCAAATCGCACACAAACTGCGCGTTCGCGGTGCGGGAGCGGGGCGGTCCGTGAGCGGTGCCTGTGGGCTTGGGCATTCACACAAGAAATTGTCTCTGCAGTGTTCTGCACGAAGCGGCTGCCCGAGCTCTGCATTCAAAATCTATGGACACCGCGCAAGTCTCGCTTACCGCGCTGAAAACGCTTGGAAAAATAGAACTTGTTTCTATTTCAAAAAAGCAGCGCGGGAGCTGCGCGGTTCACCGCTCAGAAACCGGACAGGAGCCGCGCAGAACACGCGTGCAGTCTGAATGACCTAACGTGTATTCTAAATGAAAACGCCCCAAAAACCGCGCCCGCGCCGCTCACGCGCAGGTTTGTGTGTGAATCGGCCGTAACTGGAGAAAGTCTTGCTACTTGGGGCCGAACAGAAAAAAAGAATGCTTTAGTGTTATTTCCTTGGCCAAGTTTTATCCATCTTCCAAAATTGGGGTCTTTTTCCCATTCTGTCCGATAAGTTTGTGGCCTGTGCCTACTTTTTCGCTGTTCCTCAGACTCGGCTTTCGGCTTCGCCCCTCCACTGTCCTCTCTCTCCCTTTCCAAACTCATTTTTTGATGTTTCGCACTCTCTTCTACTTCGTTTAGTTTAACTTAACTCTAGGGGGTCTGTGCTCCCAGTACTGGGACTTTTTGGACTATTCCAAACTCAAGTCTGTAGCTCTGCAAGTTTTTGTCAAATAGATACATGAGTAATACCACTAGAAACCTTGGATCTTCTAGTTTTCAAATATATAGGTTGCATGATAAAATATTTTGTTTCTGCTTTATACAAAGCATAAAACAAAATGTAACTTTTTCAGAGTCATTTTGGCAGCAGCAGGCTTTTACAGACCCACCCCCGAGTTGCTGAGATGATAACTATTGGCTACTGTCTGGGGACACAGGATGTAACCACACCCAATTCTACGAGCACATGGGCCTTTGTTTGGAAAGCCAGATAGGTTGTTTACTTGACTTTGCCTGGGGAAGATGTCCATCAAGATGTCCATTATAAAATTATTATATGGCAGCTAGCATAACAGTGTAATAACATCTTTATTACACTGTTATAATATAGTTGGCATATAATAAGTTGCTTAGGCTGTAGGGAGAATGTAGTCATTACTTTTGAAGACCTATTTCGGTTACTAAAGTACACTACAGTAAAATGAATTGTGTTTAGTCAACATTGTGTGTAGAATTGCAATGCGAAACGCATTCCAATGCATAGCAATAGCTCCAACTGAATTAATTTATTAGCTTGAAGGATAATATAATAGAATAAAGCATATTATGAAGGACAAAACAATGAAGAGGGTCTTTCAAGTTGTTTGTTTTTGCAGACTCCAACAAAGGTTTCACTGTTTTCTGTATACACAGGAAAGAATCACTTCCCCACAGGCCATGGCCTCTATTGAACAATTTATTGAATATCTTAGAGTTGAATCTGATTTTTGGATTTGGAACTGGGTTGTCTTTGCCACAGTAACACTTTCTTTGTGGTATAGCTGGTGAATCTAGGCTGCTGCTCAGGCAGGGCAATTGACAGGACAATAGACCTCAGCCTCATGGCAATGACAGGGGGTGGGGGCAATCAGCAGTGTCACACCTATCTCATTTGTATTCATTTCAAAAAGCCACTGACAGACATTTAGTTTTACTTTATAAAATGTTATACAGCAACCACATATCGTTTCTGAAAGCTCTTTTTACTTTTATGTAGCCAATACTTATGCTTACTAGGTTCAAACCTCAAAAGCTGCGGCTACGTATATTTATAGTGTGTTTTTTTACACTGTGTGAAGACCTTTGAAAATAGGTTTTTGTGTAGTATTGTTTACAGTTAATTTTGATAAAAACTATTTTCATTTAAGTCACTTTACTCGCATATTGTTTTTCTATATATCTTATAGATTGTAACAATATATGCCACTTTTGCATAAATGGTTTGAGTTAGATGAAATATTTAAAAATGTAAAAGTGTAGCAGACTGCTTCACACTGCCTGAAAGGCCTCTGACCCCCAAGAGTTAACTGAAAGTGAAACTGTAGTGTGGTAATGGGCCATGCGGTGCCTCTGTGTGCGAGTGATGCCGTGCGGTGCCTCTGTGTGTCTACGCGCTTGCTTGCGTGCGTGCATACAGGCAAGCGGGCATGCGAAATGATTCTCAGGGGTCAGAGACAGAAGCGGTAGGATGTGTGTTTGGACGAACGACTGAAAAGTCTGAAATTATCGTACATTACCCATTTTATTTCATTATTGATTGTACAGAGGTCAAAATTATGGTACAAATACGATAATTATCGTACATCTGGCAACACTGCTCTAAGAGATAGTTCAGGGAACACACTCAGAAAAGTAAACAGCTTTGATTCTCTGATTGTCCAGATTAAATGGGGACAGGGAAAACAGGGATGCAAACAGGTATGGTCAAAAAGAAGTGAGATTGACCAGGGGGAGGGGGCGTCGCCCGGGTGATGAATAACGCCAGTGCGGGTAGATGACCAGGGGGAGGGGGCATCGCCCGATGGGGGCCAAAATCTCAGCTTTATTTTATTTACAGAACAAATAAATGTAGGCTTGTTAATGCCATCATATAGTTTTGGAATCGAGTAGCCTATTCTGTCGATTATTTCAACAATTAATCAGGTAGTGGGATAAAATTTAATTTTGAGGTTTTAAACAGCAATATCAATAATATAAAAAAAGAAACCTTTGCCCAAAAGCTATTGGCTTCTAAAGTCATTAAGTAGCCTCTTTTGTCATCTGACATTGTACCAATTAGGCTACTTGTAGCCTATCATAACTCGTCACTGAATTAAATTCAACTTGATGAATAAATGCTATTTGTCACTTGTTTCTAATAATTTTAACTTTCAAAGCTCAAAATATAGACTTTATTTTCCCAAAATTTAGACTTCTCAAAATTCTCAAAATTGTGACTTTTTAATCATAATTTGGATTTTTTCTGACCACTTTTTTTTTTTTACTAGCAGAAATGGGCTTCCATTACGGAAGCATATTGCTGCCAAACTAAAAAAACAAATTGGTCTCAGTAACACGTTATTACGTGATATTATCACGTTATTTCATGATACAGAACCATCACGTTATTTCATGATACTGAATTATCATGAAATAAAGTGAAATTATCACGTTATTTCGTGATATTATCACGTTATTTCATGATACAAAATTATCACGTTATTTCATGATAGGGAATTATCACGTAATTTCATGATACCTGAAAATTGCATTCAAATGCAGTAGGCCTACTTTTCGACGTATGTTGTACACAGACAGACAGGTGGACACACAGACACTGAGTCTGAAAATACAATTGTAAGCCTATATAATATTTTAATGACAAATAAAGTTATCATAAGCGGGGATCAAACCGAGCTATGGGAGGGGGAACCTTGTTATGGAGCTGCGAGCGCGCTCCCGCTGGGAAGCGCTTTACTGAGGTGTTTTTGATTTTCTTTTCTTTTTGTGTTATTGCCTTATTGGCATGCTGTTATTATGTTCTCTGTTGATAAAGGGGTACTGCTTGCGCAGTTGCGATGTATAGGTTGTAAACATAAGTCAATGTCTTGATTGATTGTTAACCGTGATTTGGTTACCGTGCGTAACAGTAGTAGCGGTTTTCACCGACTCTGTTGCAATTATGGCTGCCAAGCCGAACTTGACAGGGCTTCAGCCTCGAATCGAATGGCTAGGTCAAATGACGCGTCTGCACTACTACACAATCACACAGCTCAGACCCCCCCCCCCCCAAAAAAAAACTCCTCGGATCTGCACGATTCACAAAAGTCCCCCAGACAGCTGTGAAAAAGGCGGCGTCCGCCAAAAGGCGCGCCGTTTGCATCCCTGTAGCAAGCTAAACCTGTACAGAAATTCTGTACTCGGGTCTAGCAAGGCTCGGTTATCATGTGGGCGGGCAAAGCAGTTGTCTGCCAACTCACTGCTGCATACGTCAAGTATCTTTCATCACAACAAACATAAACGTTTTATCTTAATTCATTTTGAAATAATATTAGAATAATTCCTTCTGTCATAACATTTTCTGTATCATAACAATGTGCTAATCTTGGGGCTCTTCAACCATTACAGTCTGCAACTTCTCAATTTAAAACTAAGAACGTGTAAATCCTCATCACCCAATTCCATGGGTGCTTCTAACAACTGACTTAGAAGCTTAGGTTTTTAGCTCAGTTGGTTAGAGCGTCCCATTCCCACGCCGGGAGTTTATAGCTTGCGGGATGACGGGTTCGAGACCTGTGCGCGGTGCAGACCGCCAACCTGGATGAGAGTGAGGATTTGGAGGGTAAGTGTAACGAAAGCCGGATAGCGTGGCGGCAGTACATGTAAATCCTCATCACCCAATTTCATGGGCGCTTCTAACAGCTGAGTTAGAAGCTCGGGCTTTTAGCTCAGATGGTTACAGCGTCTCACTCTCACGCCAGGAGTTTGTAGCTTGCGGGGTGGCGGGTTCGAGACCTGAGTACGGTGCGGACCGCCACTGGCTACATTAGCTTGCTAGTGTTAGCTTGCTAATAACTTGTAGTAATTATTGACATCGCCTTATCCAATACAGTATTGTGATCGAGATGAATTGGGGGACTGATTGGTGAACTAATTGAATTGGCCGCAACAGGTGTGGCTAATGAGTGGCGTTGCTGCTGAGTGGCGTACCGGAGACACAGAAGAGACAAAAAGACTCAGAACGCAGGTGAAGCTCTCTTGCACGGCTGCGGCACAACACTCTGGGGCGGAAGGGTGTCGTTCGCAGTTATTTAGGACTGCCGGCGATGAAGACAGATATACTAGCGGGTAGTTGTCTTCTGTGTTAAGAGGGGAGGTTAGCCGCCTCCTGTAGTAAGTGAGCGTGTACGTATGTGTGGTATTTAAGAAGAATTGGGCACTGCCTTTTAAAGGGAGGCCCCTGCTTCTGTGGACCCAGCGCTGGCCCACGTTTTTTCCAGGGGGCAGTGAAGACACTGCTCCTCTTGCTCCAGAGGACTGTCCAGATCCTGAAGTCCGTGAGCTTGTTTGAAAGATATGTTGTTACATTTTTTTTAAGCTGTTTTGTATATTTTGTTGGTTGTGGCATAGCAGTTAAAGACCTTAATGCACTATTAACAAGTAGAATCCTATTTGCCACTGTTGTGCCCTTGAGCAAGACAACCCTGAGTTGTTGTTAGAACTACTGGCCCTGATGTTATTGACAGATAGCAAATGTTTATTGCTTTGGATAAAAGTGCTGAATGCACTGAATGTAAATTGCTTTTTAATATATTTGGCATTCATTGTCTAGTTGCTGGAGAAAACTGAGCTCAGTGAGGACTGCAAAGCTATGGTGAACAATGAGGCGACTTCATGTGGACTCCTAGGGGTCACAGAAGAGAATCGTTCATGGCTGGCTGAAAACCTGTTGAATCACTGGGTATGCCCTACTGTCTTTTTGTTAGTTTTCTTTATGATAGATTTTGCTGTATTTCAGACAACACAGTTAATGGGCTGTAAAAGGAGAAGTTTGGAGAAGTTTTTCCAAGCTACAATATACATACAGGGCCGGCCCAAGCCCAAAGGGGGCCTGACTCACTCTCAAGAGATATTGAGATGGATTAACTATTGCTTGTTCTCCCTATCAACAACATATTGCTTGTTTCATTAATTGTTTAAATTCACCCAGTGTTCTTGTCATCATCTGAATTGAAAATACTGAAAAATTAGTGCTGTCAAACGATTAAAAAAATTAATCTGATTAATCACAAAATTTTTCAAAGATTAATCGTGATTAATCACTTTTAATCGCAACTCATTTCCTCCAGTAAGAATTTGGATGCTAGGGTATATTGGATCCTTATTTTGCCCTGTAAAGGCCCTGATACTAAATAGTTGGCTTTGTTCGTCTCAAATGGGGCAATTCACACCTGTCCCCTACCCCGGAGGATTCCCCAAACATGTTGTTGGACAGTCAGGAGCTAGGCCATAATCTTTGTATAGTTTGACTTGATAACCGTTCCATTTTCTATCTGAAATTGAACATAATACATGCCATGAAAGTGGAACCATATCCATCAGGATTAATCTGAGTTAATTTTTTTAATCCGAGTTAAATTTTTTGGATTAATCACGTGATTAATCAGTTAATTTTGCCAGCACTATGAAAAATATTAGACAACAAAAGTTTAGGATGCTATGGTTTTATACAACACTCACAATACATTTTATGTGAACATTATTGCTGATATCACAGACATTGGTAGGCTACTCTATGCAATAAGCAGCTTATGATAACAGAAATAGCCCTGATTCACTCACTATGTTTGCTATTTCAAGCATCAATAATAGGCCTAACCTATATCATCAGAGAAGAGTGATTCTTGCCATTCTTGACAATAAAGAGCTAGGTTTGAATTAAATGATTAGATAGTCCTACATTAAGATAGCTTGATACATCTCCTAAAACTAGGATTTTGCCTATATAGAAGAACTTCCTCATGTCCAATGTCTGTGCAGGCAGCAAATATTCATCAACCAAAAATAGGCTATCCTTAACCTAAGCCTATAGCCTACTTGAATGTTTAGTTGAACATTCATTTAATGTGGCCTTGAGTTAATTTTGAGGACATACAACAAAAGAATAAGGTTTCAGCCAAAGCTACGTTGTGAGGTGGCAATTAACAGAGCTGACGTTATATTACCTCCTCGGGAATCTGTTCCTTTCCTGCTCACAGGATTCATTTCACTTACTGACTTACTTTGTTCCAAATGCAAAACATGGAGTGTGGACTTTCAGCGGTATGCATTTTACCTACTTGATCACGTGGAATGGACTGACGATTGCATCGGTGAGATGTTGGTGAACGCGGAGTCGATTTTCAGCGCTATGCGTAGCTAGGCTACTCTATTCAAACAAGTAGAATGGATTCTTCCGCGGTGGATTAGAAACTGCGCTATGGCTGTGCTTTACCATTCCCAGGAGGCTTTGTTCTAATCATATTGCAGGTTGTTGTTATAGTTTTTTCTGTGGTAAACATAAACGTTTTATGATGCCAGAATAACAAGAATGAAACAAAAATACAAATGCTACATCAACTTCGGTAGATTGTTGGGAGAAGTCAGAGGTGTGTAAGCTAAACCATGACTGAGATAAAGAGTGATAGTAAGTGATATAAATTGAATGGATTCGTTAATGAGAAGATGATAATATTAATGGGTAGGTATCACCAGAGTTGTATAAAGTACCGGAGTAGAGGAGTGGAGTAGAAGTAGAAGTACCATATCAAAAAAGTGACTTAAGTGGAAGTAGAACTGGTCTCTAAACATCATACTTAAGTGGAAGTACTAAAGTATTCAAAATGTTTTGTACTTAAGTATTGCAAGTAAAAGTATTGTAGAAATTGCTACTCAAGTACTGAAAGTAAAAGTAGAAGTACTGTGTATATCAAAGAAAGCAGTCAAAAGTTTGAATATCATATTGTTTTACATTTATTTGGCTGAAATAGTCTGTTTGGCCATGGACTCTAAGTAGGGCCAGGAATGGTCACCACCATTCCCCTCACTAAAATCATTTGAAGTTAAAGAACTTGGTGTACTCCTTCTATCTCGAAATGGAGCAGTAGACTGACCCTTACTAATGGTTCCCAATTGACTGCATTCAGTACTCCAAAAGGTCAAAGAGGTGCATGAGGTCTCATAAACCTCTTGAATCATTTAATAATGATTATGAAAACCTGGTGATGCTCTCGTCTGCATTGATAGTCTATCATTGGATGTGGTAATATTTTTTATAAAAGTAACGAGTAACTAATCAGCACATCAAAAATGTAACGAAGTAGAAGTATTAAATTCATCAAAAAAATGTAGTGAAGTAAAAGTGGAAGTAGGAGAAAAAAGAATACTCCAGTAAAGTACAGATACTGCATTTTAGTACTTAAGTAGGCTACTTAAGTAGTTCTACTTCGTTACTATACATCTCTG
>JAODXP020004084.1:0-36868 GCA_027497455.2 Sardinella longiceps
TTAAGCAGATTTTTAGGATACCATAATTGTTTTATTGGGACACACATTAAAAACATTTACTTTATATATTAGGCCTACTTTTGTCTTGACTAGAGTAATGTTAGAGTCTTGTGAATAGGTGGAGCTATAGCTATATCACCCCCTTATAGTAACATAATCATCCGCTGACAAAGGAACAATATATACATATTACACAATGTTCATATCCTCCAACTAGAAAAGTGCTCAGAGAGTGCAGACCTCCACCAAGGCAATGTGGTCACAGACACAATTTACATTCCAGATCATGTTCTGGATCACTGATCGCCACCAAAATGTAATCATCACTTTGTCCCAATATACACATCGTCCGAAAATTCCATCCAAATCTGTGCAGTACTTTTTGAGTTATCCTGCTGACAAACAGACTAACAGAGAGACAAAGAAACAGACAGACAAACAAACCAACAAGACCAAAAACATGATGTTTTATGAGGGATAGAGCTTCCACTGGTGGTTTCCAGTGCTGAACATGGAAACTTTCTGTTGTATTGTTGGAACAAGTCTCCTTGCAACAGAGTGATGCTGGCCAAGTGCTTGGTAAAAGAAAACCCCTCCTTTGCATGGATCATGGTTACACAAACCAATGCAATGATTTTAATACATCTTTAAAAAGGATAAGAATTAGATCCTCACATGTTACATTGTCATCAATATTCTGAAGAAGAAGCCTTATAATGTGTGATGGGTGGGAATGGGAGAAGCATTCAAGTCATGTAATTATCCACACCAAAGCAGGAACACAGTCTAGCTCAGTGGTTCTCAAACTTTTTTCTGTCATTCCACACTTTGGAAGGCAGAGAATTTTCACACCCCACCTGGAAGGCTCAAACTTAAGCTCCATTTACTGTCATATACGCATATTTGACGTATAGCTATGAATTTGGGGGGCATGTTGCAGTCGTTGGTCAATGCAAAGAGATGTTTCGTGCCCCACCTGTCATGTGTCTGCACCCCACTAGTCGGGCCCGCCCCACAGTTTGAGAAAAACTAGTCTAGCTGAAATGGAATGCATGTTTACTCCTGTTGATTTACCTCACCGTACTCAAGCCTAAGCTTATTTTCCTGGCCTGTGCTAGCAGTCCTTACAAACGCAGTACTAAACGTATCAAATATATGTTTTAATGTATTAGATTTCCCTCTGCACAGCCTTCTCCAGGTGCTGGCAACATGCAGCTTCTCATCAGGTAATCCAAAAGTATAAAATCACCGCACACTTTTTAATGTATTTCTGCTCATAATGCTTAGTGGAGCTCATTTGTTCATCAAAAGCTTTTTTAATTCTTTTAATGCTTTTTTAATTCTCAGCCCCACGCAGCATCTAAGTCTATTGGTATGCATATTGGGGATTGTGAGAAGGTAAATGTTATGTCTTGATAAAATCTAATAATTTGAACAGAAACTGGATATGTATGAATGTTATAGTAATATCACAGGGAACATGCTGTTTTTGTGGTTAATCGTGCCAAAGCCTGTTCCTGCCTGTGTGGGATGTCGCCAGTGCAAACAGTAACACTTATATGGGTTCTATGCACTTCAATCTATCTTCTGTTGTTGTTGCCCCGATTAACAGGTGATTAATTGATCTTTTGTCTATTGCAGGAGCCTATTGTAGCCTATGCAGTTTTTTTCCATACAGGTTACTGTGAATGCTAATGTGGGCCTGTCCAATGCCCCTAGGGTAATCAATATCATTAATAGGCTCACCATCAACTGTCTTGGGGTGTCTTACTGTGTAAAACCACCTCCACTTTTGTTTAATTCATTTTGTTTATTCATTTATTTGTAGAGCCTATTTCTTGGACGATTTCCTTTAGGCTATACTTTTGGCAGCAGGTGTTGAGAATCATTCCCCGCCACTTGGTCACACAAGGATGAGTTTTGCCTCTTGTGACCTTGACCCTTGGGGTTGAGTGTGGTATATTTCAGCTGATTATAACACAAGTGATATAGTGCAAGTGATCGTCTTGTTTGAGTGTGGGGCATAGTTAGCTTAACCCTCCTGCGTACCTCAAATCTTACTCACACCCATAATCCTTGGGGTCAATTTTACCCCAGCTAAATGTAGCCCTATGGAATTTAGGTGATCTAAAGACAGAGTAATAAATAATGTAATAAATAGCATAAATAGATTGAGTTCATATTAGGATAATGAATAAGGTTAAAATAAGTCTAAAACATTTAAGTGTACGAATGCTTAAGAGTTCATGTCTAAGTACATGTAGTTTCATAAGGGACATGTAAACTGTTAAGTTTCCTTTGTTTTGGAAAGAGTTATTATTTTAAGATACTATGCTGGAATGTATTTATTTTCAGAAAGCCTGTATTTTATTTGGGATTTTGAATATTTATTTTCTGTACATTTTCATTGGTTAATGTGTGGTGACCTTTGAACTGTAGAAAGCTTCTAGAAGGAAAGTGGAGTTATGGGAAAGAGAAAGGAAGAGAAGATGGTAGAGTACATGCGCATAGTTTGTCTCCTTAGCCAATGTTAAACTACACAGTTATTGTCTAATTGTAGTCTATGCAATGGATTATGACTGAGAGAAGTTTTCGGACTGAGAACTACGTAATCAGTTACTGTGTATGTCGTTTTTAATGAGTTTTACAACGAGTAGTTTGCTGTTTCGTGAAGACGTTGCTCTGACGCCATTGAAGCTACACGTGTGTCAAGCATGGCATCAGTCACCAGTGTTCTACGTGCACAAGGACTTTGAGGACTGAATTCGCTTGGATAACAGAGAGTTTGCCATTCAGCTAAACAAGGTGGATGCCGGAGAATTCGACGTTAGCGTTGCCAAGTCTACGAACTACAGAGCTTCTCGGAGTGAATGCTGGAGTTTGCTATTCTTCAGAAAAGGTACCAAGTTTTTGTTTTTGCTCTTATGAGTGAAGCGGCCACGCTAGTTTATGGCCACACCGCACACAAGCGACGTAACAGGCCTGCAACGAGTGTGACTTTTGAATTGATTTAGAGCAGTGGCGGCTGCTGGTTTTTCAGATAGGGGAAGCTCAGATTGCGCGATCGGTATTTTTTCTTTTTTTTCATTTAAACTATTTAATTCTGTTTTTAATGTCATGGGCTGTCACATTTGTCAGGTTTATTTTTTCTATTGAAATATGCACAATTTAATTGTAGTAATTTAATTGCATTTGAATGACAACATACACTATATAGTGGCTTAAACTATTTAAATTATTCAGATGCAAAACCCTCTCAAGTCAATTTGCAATGAATTACCAGAAATAATTCCCTAATAATTCCTTTAAACATGCTTTATTATTGGAGCCATATTATAGGGTTCTCTTTTTCAAGAGGTTAAAATAATGTCTGACCTCAAAACACACATCTGTAAACCATGACTCTGTTTTGGTCCCCTTCTCTTGTCTCGTTCATGATGAGCTGCTACGTTCTCATTTCAGAGCTGGCCGTAGTAACCATAGCAACATTTGTTTACAGATCTCTTGCCTGAAAATTTGGCTAATCACTATCAGACGAAGATTAGCTATCTTTGCTAGCTCTATTAAGTAGTGACAGAGGCAAGAATCACTGATGAAAATCAAAAGTCACTTGTGAGTTCGTGTGTGCATCAATCAATGAACTAAATAATAGAGAATAAAATCATGGACATGGGCAAAGTATTATTAATAACGATAACACAGACAAAGAGAGTAAATTTGTTGTTGGTACAGGCTCAACATTGCTTAGCTTGTCTATTAGCCGGTAGCCTTCCAAACAGGAACAGTGTGAGACAGACAGAATGCCAATCAAAGAGGTCCAAGTATCTTGTCAAATCATGAAATGGAAGCGAGTTGTCCGAGCCCGCCCTCTCCCATTGACCCCCAGTGAAACAGAGCTTCCCTGGAAATGACGTATTTTGCGTATTTTTGCCGAATTAGCCAATAAACGCCGGGTAGCGTTGTCCATGGCCGGGGTAACGTTGTCAATGGCCCTCTATGGAGCTGGACAGCAGGTTGTCAATGGGATTCTAATGGCAAAACTTTCGTGAGTTTAGAGACCCGAAATTACATTTCTGAACAACGAAATCGAAACAGTTTGAAACGGTGTTGATATTAATAGACAATAGAAGTAACTGACACACGTTTAGCATGTTTTATTAATAGTATGTACGGTTTTTTTGGAGAAATTTTAGGGGAAGCTGAGGTTCCCTTGCTGTCTTATGATAGCCGCCTCTGATTTAGAGATATATTCTGCCGGCATAGCTTAGGGCTTTTGGGTTTATTTTTGAACTAAAAAAAGGGTTTACATGTGTCATGTACAGTTGTGTGTGTGCATTTTGCTATGCTATGCGCTAGGCGCATAAGGTTCATTTAAGGTGAATAGCCTTGTGATTTTCATTTGAAAGCTAAGTGTGAGCACTGAATTTAAAGGTGAATTTAAAAGAAAAAAGACATTTGAAAGTAAAGATATTTTATTTAATTGTGAATACAATTGTGGACATTTGGTTTATTTCAGAGTACATATTATTCATTTAGACCCACTATAGCATTACACTATTGACATAGTCTATGACTAGGAGAGATCCACCTGTTTAAAGAACCTAGGGTAGCCACCCCAGTAAATGCCAGGTGTGCAAAGGGGCGCTACATAAAAATGGAGGCACCGCTGGGATATTGATTTTTTTTTGAAGGAATTTGTTTTGAATTTAAGGTTTTTGAGTGAAATTTACATGTTTTATGCTAAGTGTATGTTTTGTGGGTGCTAATTGTTTTCATTAAAGGTGCAGTAGGCATATTAGTGAAACATTAAAGGTGCAATAGGCATGTTGTAAAAAGATTAAAGGTGCACTAGGCATTATTAAAGTAGTTTTCTAGAAGCACTAGAACCTGCTCTAAGAAGCTTTAAAGGTGTTTTAAGCACATTTCAGCACATTAAAGGTGCACTAAGTAAAAATTAAAGTTCATTTTTTTGAAGTTTAAGTTACATAGCTACTTAAGTCTATTACTATGGACATCCAGTCTGTGTTAGCGGAGCTGGTGACAGAGCTCAAAGAGTGGTGCCAAGGTGAGTCAATTAATGAAGACCATGCATTGCTGGCCCTGGTTCCCAAAGGCGCTGAAGTTTCCGAGATTGAAGAAGCCCTCGAAACAGTGAAAGCTTTGGGACGAGTCCGGGTCAGAGGCAGGAGGTTGAACTCCAAACTCGACAGATTGACTGTGCTCTGTGAGTGCAAGGAGAAGGTTGATCGCACCAAGGTCCCTCCTGAGGTGACTCATCCCACCACGGGAGAGTGTAGGACTGTCATCATTACTGCTGGACGTTCTGGTGAAGAGGCATCGACTCCATTGAAGACTCTTCTGGATGCCTCAGTTACTAGTGGCTCTGCTGAATCCATTATCCGTGCAGTTGGTGATGTGCTGGCGAGAATGGACAAACCTTCAGGGGAAAATACAAGTTATCGTCGCCTAAGGATGTTTTCCGGCTCACTACCCACACCTGCCGGTGAGGAAGCAGTAGAACACTGGATTGAGCAAGCACGCTTTATGGTTGAAGAGAGCGACTGCTCTGACAAAGAAAAGCGTAGACGCATTATGGAGTGTCTCAGAGGACCTGCATTAGCAGTAGTGAAAGCTGTGCGGACTGCTGAGGCTGAGGTTACTCCTGCTGAGTGCTTGGATGCAATCGAGAGTGCGTTTGGTACAGCTGAGTCAGGCGAAGACCTCTATTTCGAGTTTAGATTGTTGCAACAGACAAAAGATGAAAAACTGTCAGATTTCTTGAGACGAATTGAGCAATCCCTTACCAAAGTAATTAGCAAAGGTGGTATTCCTGCCAGCCGTGTGGACATCGCCAGAGTAGAACAGCTACTACGGGGTGCCATACATTCAGACTTGATGTTAGTTCAGCTGAAGATCAGGGAGAGAAAGCAAAATCCCCCAAAGTTCTTAGAGCTGCTAGCTGAGATCCGTGCTGAAGAGGAGTACGCTGCTGCCAGACTCAAGCTTAGTACATCTGTTCACAGAGTCCAAGCCAATAAGGAAGTGGATAGTCGACAGGCGGAGATGCTGAGTTTGAAAGCAGAAATTAAAGAACTGAAATCGTTGTTCGCGACTATGACTACAAAGCCCGTGGATGATGATAAAGGGACTGTTCCAGTCGTTCAAGCAGCGGTGGCCGAAAGCTGTGGTAACGCAGAGGTAGCAGCGTTGAAGAAACAAGTCCAACGGTTGCAGAATAAAGTATCAACCAAAGGCGCACAAGTCTCTGATGCACCTGCCAATGCGTTAAGAGTAGAGCCAGCCAAACCTGCTCAAAACAGCCAAAAGCCACGCCAACCAACCAAAGACTCTGATGACAGCTTTTGCTACCGATGTGGCGAGACAGGCCATTTTGCCAACAAGTGTCAGAATGCTGAGAATCAGAGCAAAGTCATTCAGAAGCTCATTCAGTCTCTTAAGAGAGCTAAAGCAGGACAGTCGTCTAGCTCAGAAAGCAAAAGTCCTGAAGCTGTCTCTTGTAAGAAGAGTGAAGTGACTCCAGTGGGAGGCAAGAACTTTCCCAAAGGTCTTATAGGTCCCCCCTCTGTATTACAATTGAGAGTGAATGGTCACCAGTGTGATGCTGTCTTAGACAGTGGCTCACAAGTAACCATTATTTTCGAGACCTGGTACAAGCAGCATTTGTCAGAAGTCCCGATCCATCCTGTTTCCGGCCTAGCTATCTGGGGGTTGAGTGAGACAAGCTATCCCTATCTTGGCTATGTTGTCGTCGATGTCGAATTTCGTGAGTGTGTCACTGGTTCCAAAGAAACAATATCAGTATTGGCGTTGGTCTGTCCTGGCCCCAGAACTCCAGACCAGATTCCAGTTATCCTGGGCACCAATGCCAGTCTTTTCAGACGCCTGGCTAGGATCTGTGAAGAGACAGCTGGTGTGGATATAGCTAAGACTTTGGGCATCAGAGCTGAGGAGCCTAGCTTCAGTGACCTGTGAGGGAGAAGACATTGGATGTGTACAGTGGATGGGTCCAGGTCCGTTGACCTTACCTGCTGGTGACGACTGTCATGCTGTTTGTCGAGTGAAGTTGGAGAAGCCGTTGGACAAAGAAGTACTGATGGTGGACGCTTCGCTCACAGTTCCTCTTCCAGCTGGTGTGCTGCTGCAGCCAATGGTAGTGCCCAGTTCTGAAGTGGATGTGAACCATTTTCCTGTGTTAGTACGGAACGAGTCAGCCCGAGACGTAATCCTACCTGTTGGGACAGTGATGGGAAGTTTGTGTCCTGCTGAACCTGTGATGCCTGCACTACAGCCCGAGACGGAGCCAGAGGTGACGACAACAGAGTTTGAGAGCCTCATTGACTTTGGTGACTCACCCATCCCAGAGCACTGGAAGTCTAGACTCAAGCGGAAACTAGCTGAGAGAGCCAGTGTCTTTTCTGTTCACGAATGGGATGTGGGGCTAGCGACTGGTGTAGAGCATCATATCAGGCTGTCAGACACAAGACCGTTTCGAGAGCGTTCGAGGCGTTTGGCGCCTGCGGATATTGAAGATGTACGCCGACACTTGCAAGATCTACTGAAAGCTGGCATTATCAAGGAGTCCCGTAGTCCTTACGCTTCTCCGATTGTGGTAGCTAGAAAGAAGAATGGCAGTGTTAGAATGTGCATCGATTACAGAACACTTAACAGTCGTACAGTGCCTGACCAATACACCACTCCTCGCATTGACGATGCGCTGGACTGCCTGACAGGGAGTAGGTGGTTCTCGGTACTAGACCTGAGGTCAGGATATTATCAGATTGCCATGGCGGAACCCGATAAGGAAAAAACAGCCTTCATCTGCCCGCTAGGGTTCTATCAATTCGAGAGAATGCCGCAAGGTATCAGTGGAGCCCCTGCGACGTTCCAACGACTGATGGAAAGAGCAGTAGGTGATATGAACCTGCTCCAGGTGTTAGTTTACCTGGATGACCTGATAGTCTTCGGAAAGTCCTTGGAAGAACACGAAGAGCGACTTTTCAAAGTACTAGACCGACTCAAAGAAGTGGGACTTAAGCTTTCTCTGGACAAGTGCCAATTTTGCCAACCCAAGGTGAAATACGTGGGACACATCGTGTCTGCAGAGGGAATTGCTACCGATCCTGATAAGGTGAAGACAGTCACCCACTGGCCTCGGCCTACAGACTTGAAGTCTCTGAGGTCGTTTCTGGGCTTCTGCGGATATTATCGGAGGTTCGTGGCAAGCTACTCCTCGATTATCAGACCCCTCACAGAACTCACCAAAGGTTATGCACCAACACAGTGTAAGCGGATGCATCCCCATGTGATCAAGTGTCATAGGAAATGCTTTGTGTTTGTTGATTGAATTAATCACACCCTATTGTGATGACGTTCACCTTGATTACCTCAAAGTCAATGTGTCAATGGTCTCAGTCCTATCCGATCTCATGACTCATCATGTGATCCTGATCAAAGTAACTCATCACCACTTTGGTACAATTGTAAGAATGAGTATAAAAGTCAATGTGACCGTTGTTCTGGGAGCATTCGTACCCGAATCTCCCGTGCACACAGGCTTGTGTGTACGTAGCTGCCTTCTGAGCTGGTATGTAACTCTCTGCTTATTTGTAAGGTTCTCTCATGTCTTCCCCTTGCCTCTTATAGTTGTACATTCTTCATTTTATAGTCTATGGGTTTTTATATGTGTAACTGGATCCGTAACTTGTTCTGACAAATAAATTGTTAAAAGGTTCTGACCCGCGTAGTCTCTGCCGAATTACTAACGATGTGTAGTCATAGGTAACGGTATTGCACCAATGATGGCTAGGATTAGATTCGTTGCCGCCGAACTAATCATCTGGGTGTTAGTTGTAGTTATGGTAAAGCTGATACACTATAATGTGCAGAGTTGGACGAATTAATTGACAGAGGATCCATAGTAAGTTCTGTTCTGAGAGTACCCTGAACCCTCTACTCTCAGAGCTGCATCCGAAACTGGTGTTTGTGATTTTAGTAGTCCGTATCAGTAATATCGTAGCTAGCTGAACATTGGTCTGACTAGTCCATATTGGTTGTGGATCCCCCGAAAAAGTCGGCCGGGGAGACTTCCGAGCTCGTAATACTATCCCTATAGGCGAGCGTTAGATAAAAGCCAGGGGAGGCATTCATCTCGCAAGCTTGCAGGCCTTCAGGTAAATGACTCTAGGTCAGCCTGCCAAAGCTATTTGATGCATCCAATATAGTGATGCGCAAGAGGGCCCGTAGGCCATTCATTTAGTTGCCAGCGCACAATGCTGGGTGTGTTCCATTTTAATGTGTGGTGTCAGATTCATTGGGTTTTACTGGGGTTCTCTCAACTATTTTCAGCCTAGCTTTTGAACGTCTCGCGCCGGGAATCGTACGCAAAGACCTTCACCGCTTTCCGTCTCCGCCGTTGGTTTGGAATAGCGGTTTGGGCCTCTTGGGCTGAAGACGCACGCCTGCGCCGATAAGCCCCGCTGCCTTTACAGCTGGTGACCCCGACCGTGACATGTGATTAATTTCAGCTAATCACGTGCAATTGGATAGATACCAGCGCGACGTTTATTTACTACCCACACTCTGGAATATGAGGTTTGAGCTTCTTGTCATCATTCTCCAATTCCTGTGGTGAGTATTGGCTTTTCATTCTAATTCTATTATTGAGGGCAAGTTACAAAAAAGCATTTAATTTAGAACATTTTGTAGAACGAGTCGACATACTCACTGTTAGACCGGAAACCGTAGAAATCCGGTGGGGAAGATTTTAGTGGGAAAGCATGGCAGATATTCAGGGAAATTAGTGTAGCTTTAGACAAGAAATTCATTGTCATCTATTTTTTACCATCTAAAAGATATACTGTGTCGCCTAAACTCAGAAGGGATCACTCCAAATTTCAATAACTTTCACTTGTTATCGTGGTATGGAAATAAAGGACGCAAATTGAAAGAAAAGAGCTAATTCTTAGATATTTATGGCATTACTTTAGCTGGCGCATTGTAGCAATCTTCTCTTGCACACAAATTGGACAATAGCCAAAGAAGAAAAATAGAAAATGAGATGTTAAAATGTGAAATATTAAGCTAACAAAAAGCTAAACAGCTGATTTGCTGTTGATCCTATTTTCATACAAGCAGACCTATTTAAAACTTTTAGGCTGTCTTTAACTTTTAAGTCTAAGTAACATGTTAAACAAGAGTGCTGAATGGAAATTGCTGAAT
Source organism: Sardinella longiceps (assembly GCA_027497455.2). Lineage (NCBI taxonomy): Eukaryota > Metazoa > Chordata > Actinopteri > Clupeiformes > Clupeidae > Sardinella > Sardinella longiceps. The sequence continues at coordinate 10,240 of JAODXP020004084.1, forward strand.
GTAGTTTAATTTCTCTGAAATATTGTTTTCAACTGAATGGGAATCTGTTGTCAGGTATCTCATAGGCTTTTATTGAGTGTGGCGGCTAGCCTAGATTGAAAAAACAATAAGCAAGCGAAAAACATAGCCTCTGAATAAATTGACCCAAACCAGGGCGATCTAAACATGCTGGATGAAGTCAACATCTCAGACACAGAGTGTCATAGTCTATAGGGCCAGGTTGGATCTCATGTGACTTCAAATTAACCCTTAACATTGGAACATAATCCTTGAGAAATAGTCTACATTCAATTGAAGGATGTGTAACTGATGACGTACTTTAATAGTTGGACATCTTAAAAGATGGTTCCACCGTCGAAGTGAAACATTGGATGTTGTAGCTTACCCAGAAATCAGACTGATGTTGAACTGATGGCGTAATTTAATAGTTGGACATTGTAAAAATGTTTCCACCGTCTAAGTGAGACACAGGAGTTTTTGGTGTATGGAATGGTTGTATGTTGTTTAACTAAAGATTGGTTAACTTTATCCCAGAAATCAAACAGGTGTTTAGCTGATGGCGTAATTTAATAGTTGGACATTGTAAAGATGTTTCCACCGTCTAAGCAAGACACTGGAGTTTTTTGGTGTATAGAATGATACATTGTTTTATTAAGGACTGGTTTAATCTTATTCTGATGTCATCTCTTTCATTTATATCTCATGAATAACACCTATTGTCGACCTAAAATGTTGTAAGGATAATGATGTGACGCATGCATAGTTTGTGCAAGCATTAACCAAGGTGTACCAGGCCGTGTCAGCTTAAGCAGATTGACACACCAAAAGGACCATGGGAACACTTACAGATGGACCTCATTGGTCCACTACCCAGTGCCAAGGGGGTATCAGTACCGCCTCGTTATTATTATTGACAAAATTCTTCAAATGAGTTGATGCAATCCCAACCCGAAATAACTCTGCTAACAGTGGCACGTGCTAGTGAACCAAATCATTCCACTCTATGCCGCTCCACTTTGAGTTCCGAATTGAGTACAAATAACTATTTTTCTGTGATTTCAGGATAACAAGAGCCATACCATAGACACACAACTTTAAATGCGGGAGATGGCTTGGAATTACTCAAAGGGGCCAGACACAGAATACACTACTCTTCCACTCAAAACAAATAGTTACCTGGCCTCCCGGATTAGCGCCGGAACCAAATTGTGACACACAAATTTGTTATAGCTCAAGATCCACCCATCTCCCCACACACAACAACATTGGATACATGCATTATCCCAAAGAATTTCACACCATTTGCTGGTACAAGCTTAAAAGCTACCAGAACTCTAACAATTGCACAATGCACATTACATCAAAGATAATCATAATGTAGATCCCAAAAAGTGTTATCACACAATGGATCTGGAACCAGCAGCATTCTGCTGCACTAATATTGTTCCACATAGGTCTGCACACATAGCATACCACGATGTAACTAACAATCTTTCCATCCCTACAGGTGACCATAACAAGCCTAAACCTTTTGTCTGGATGACCCGGAGGGTGGGAACATACTGTGTTGGGTTATGTAAACGTAGTCTTAGAGACTACACTAATGTACGAAATTACACATGGACTGCTAAAAAATGTTTTAATTTAACCACTTGTGGATATCACAAACCCACACAATGCCCTAAGCAACACCCAATCCCTCTGGGAAGTCTCATCATAGGAAATGTAAACAAAACTTTGGTGCACAACGTTAATCTTGTTATGACTCACGTAACATCTCTAATATCTAGTCAGCTTACGTACAACATTTTGATAGAACTGATAAGACCTATACATGGCTACATGGATAATTTAGTCTTAGACTATAATGTAGACTCAGTCCAAATTCCACCCGTTTGCACAAATCGAGACCTAATCGTATACGTGACAGGTCTCTTTGACCCAGATAACTCAATTGCCAACAATTACAAGAGAACTGATCAATCTCAATATCCAACATGGTTGGCAAACCAGATCGCGACTGGTTTTCAACACATCACCAATAGCAACGAGAATATTATCAAAGCGGTAAAAACCGAGGCGCAGGCGCTTCTAGCCGCAGTCCATGCAATTTTCAATCAGACCCGCACTATTGAACATGCCTTAGCCTGTAGAACATTTGCACAAGATTTATTTACTGCTGCTAGACAAGAGATACTACATTTGTGCCTACGCAAGCCACCTATACATGCCCTCATGATCTCTTAGATCTTAACAGGTGGCCAGCGTCAGTTAAAATGAATATTTACTATTCTGAATTGTTAACAACCTTAATGATGTATACTGTGAATGAATGTACAGACTGTATTGGTTTCTTTAAAAAAAAAAAAAGGGACGGATCACATTACTGAGTTCATGACCATCAGACGGACTGAGACCTTATTTTCCACATGTAGATGTCATCACTAGACATCAGATTTTGTTGTATACACTTGAAATATGTTGTTTTACGTTTCTCTCATAATAACCTAACTCTGCAATCTTCAGTCAGCACACATGGATATGCTGACACTGTTCAGGTTTCAAGCACACAGTGGTGTGTTGAGTGAAAGAACCTCCTTCTCCTAAGGGGGGTTGTCCTGCCCAGCAAACCACCGCTTCTGCCTGAAGATAACAGAGGACTTTTCCATGGGACATATCAACCTTTTGGGAGGTGCCCATGGACATTAATGTTTTCCCTTGTGGGAAGAAATTTTCTATGTGGAAGGCACACAAGCGCTGACGGACACCATGAGTCTTGTGGAGCAAGTCATCCTGCAGACAGACTACCACTTTAACCAGGCACAGGTACAACCAAACCTGGCCAAGAAGACCGCTGAGTGTCATCGCAAGTGCCCTCATCCTTGCCATCACCATCTTCCATTGCTACTTCCAACGCCACAGCCGCCTACAGCGAAAGACACTTCTGCATCTCTGCTACTTAGCAGACTGCAAACTTCAGCCCTACCGAAACTCTGATTCTAGAATTCAACGTGGACTACATGTGACCCCACCTGTGCTTCGCTACAGTGTACCTTGACCCAGGGGGGTCAGGGGGTGGATACTGTAGGCCAATGCACCCTCATGTGATAAACTCTGATCTTTATTCTCTAATTTAGGAATCCAGGTTCCAACTTGGGTTACATCTGTGACCCCTCCTGTGCTTCGCTATAATGTACCTCGACCCAGGGGGGTCAGGGGGTGGATTGTAAGCGGATGCATCCCCATGTGATCAAGTGTCATACTTATTCTCGGATTTAGGAAATGCTTTGTGTTTGTTGATTGAATTAATCACACCCTATTGTGATGTCGTTCACCTTGATTACCTCAAAGTCAATGTGTCAATGGTCTCAGTCCTATCCGATCTCATGACTCATCATGTGATCCTGATCAAAGTAACTCATCACCACTTTGGTACAATTGTAAGAATGAGTATAAAAGTCAATGTGCCCGTTGTTCTAGGAGCATTCGTACCCGAATCTCCCGTGCACACAAGGCTTGTGTGTACGTAGTTGCCTTCTGAGCTGGTATGTAACTTTCTGCTTATTTGTAAGGTTTTCTCATGTCTCCCCCTTGCCTCTTATAGTTGTACATTCTTCATTTTATAGTCTATGGGTTTTTATATGTGTAACTGGATTCGTAACTTGTTCTGACAAATAAATTGTTAAAGTTCTGACCCGCTTAGCCTCTGCCGCATTACTAACGATGTGTAGTCATAGGTAACGGTACCGCACCAAGGATGGCTAGGATTAGGATTCGTAGCCGCCGAACCAATCGCCTGCTTGTTAGTTCTTGTTATGATAGAGCTGATACATTGTAATGTACAGAGTTGGACGAATTAATTAGAATATGATCCATAGTACGGTCTGCTCTGGTAGTACCCTGAACCCTCTACTCCCAGAACTGCATCGGAAACTGGTGTTTGTGATTTTAGTAGTCCGTGTCAGTAATAACATAACTCCTAGACATTGGTCAGACTAGTCCATATTGGTTGTGGGCCCCCCGAAAAAGTCGGCCGGGGAGGTAACCGAGCTCGTGGTATTATTCCTATAGGCGAGCGTTAGCCTAAAAGCCAGGGGAGGCATTCATCTCACAAGCTTGCAGGCCTTCAGGTAAATGACTCTAGGTCAGCCTGCCAAAGCTATTAGATGCATCCAATATAGTGATGCGCAAGAGGGCCCGTAGGCCATTCATTTAGTTGCCAGCGCACAATGCTGGGTGTGTTCCATTTTAATTTGTGGTGTCAGATTCATTGGGTTTTACTGGGGTTCCTCAACTATTTTCAGCCTAGCTTTTGAACGTCTCGCGCCGGGAATCGTACGCAAAGACCTTCACCGCTTTCCGTCTCCGCCGTTGGTTTGGAATAGCGGTTTGGGCCTCTTGGGCTGAAGACGCACGCCTGCGCCGTCTAGCCCCGCTGCCTTTACAACTGAAAGGCAAAAAGCACCTGAAAGAGAAGAATAAGACCTACCTCAACGAGTCCGAGCCGTTTGGAGATCGGTGGGACCAGGCTTGCACTGATGCCTTCCACCGCATCATTCAGTGCCTCACCAATGCGCCAGTTCTTGCGTTTGCTGATGCCAACAAACCTTACATCTTGCACACCGACGCCAGCTTGAAAGGGCTTGGTGCTGTGTTGTATCAAGAGCACCCAGAAGGACTTAGGCCTGTGGCTTTTGCAAGCCGAAGAGTGAGTGCGACTGAACAACGTTATCCAGTGCACCAACTTGAATTTTTAGCACTTAAGTGGGCGATAGTGGATAAGTTCCACGATTACCTCTATGGAGCTAAGTTCACAGTTCGAACAGATAATAACCCGTTAACCTATGTGCTTACGACAGCCAAGTTAAACGCAACCGGACATCGCTGGCTGGCTGCCTTAGCCACATACGACTTTAACATCCAGTATCGGCCTGGCAAGACCAACATCGATGCCGACCTGCTTTCCAGGAACATGGCTGACGAGACAATGAAAGGAAAGTGGGAGGAGATACCTCCGAGTGGGGTAAAGACCATCTGCCAGAGGATCTGCGCAGCTGAGTTGTCTGGAGCACCACCTAGATATGTGGATCAGCTCGGAGCTTCCCCTGAGTGCATACCTGAGGTGTTCGCTTTCCCAACTCACCTGGATTTGTTCTCCCTGAAGCAGCTGTCCAAAGCTGATGTCAGAGCAGCTCAGCAGAAGGATGACGTCATCAGGAGAGTGATGGAAGCCATGCAGAATGGAGAGTGGCCGAATGACAAGGAGACTGCTCCTGAGCTTATGTTGTTCAAACGAGAGAGAGACCGTCTTGTGATGAAAGATGGACTGCTTCAACGGAAGAGCAAGAGACCTTCTGGAGAGACGGTAACACAGCTCGTGCTGCCGGTCGAGTTCCGAGAAGCTGTCCTTCAATCCCTACATGATGATATGGGTCATCTTGGAGTGGAGCGGACGATAGATTTGCTACGTGGGAGGTTCTATTGGCCCAAGATGGCGATGGATACCGAACAATATGTCAAAGACTGTGGAGAATGTGTCATGCGGAAAACCCCTTGCAAGAAGGCTGCACCCCTGCACCAGATTGTGAGCCGTGGTCCGATGGACATAGACTTTCTCTCCATGGAACCAGACTCGAAAGGAATCAGTAATGTATTAGTCGTGATGGATCATTTTACACGGTACGCCCAGGCGTTTCCAACTAGGAATCAGAAGGCCATCACAGTAGCTAAAATCCTGGTGGAAAAGTACTTTGTGCATTATGGTTTGCCCAGTCGAATACATTCGGACCAAGGGCGAGACTTCGAAAGTAGGTTGATCCGAGAGCTCCTAATGATATTGGGGGTACGAAAATCTCGAACTACACCCTATCATCCCCAGGGGGATCCTCAACCCGAAAGATTCAACCGCACTTTACTGTCAATGTTAGCAACATTGGGGAGTGAGAAGAAACGTTCTTGGAGCCAACACGTTCCATTTGTTGTCCATGCTTACAACAGTACGAAATGTGACGCAACTGGATACTCACCGTATCTGCTGATGTTTGGCAGAGAGGCTAGACTGCCTGTAGACCTTTGCTTTGGCACATCACCTGATGGAACGGGAGAAAGACATCACTCCCGGTATGTGGAAAGACTGAGGGAAGATCTACAGAAAGCCTATCATCTCGCAAGCAAAGCAGCTGACAAGACACACCAAAGAAACAAAAGAGCATATGATATGAAAGTTCGCTTCCAGACAATTGACGTTGGTGACAGAGTGATTCTTAGAAATTTGGGGCTTAAAGGCAAGCACAAACTCGAAAGTCGCTGGAGCTCCGTGCCATATGTCGTGGTTGGAAAGTTGCCAAACTTACCTGTTTACAGATTGAAGCAAGAAGATGGGAAAGGTGGTGTGAAAACAATGCACAGAGATCATCTCTTACCCATTAGTCAGTCCATGAGAATGCCTGAGGTCACAGGTCATGAACAGACACCTGAGAGACCAAAGACACGACTGCAGAAAACAAAACAGAGAAATCAGACTCAACAAAAGAATGAAGAAATAACTGAAAAAGATCCTGAGGATACTGATTCGTCGTCAGATATGGACTATGGAGGTACTCATAGATTCTACCGGGAAGGCCTGCATAGACTTTTGCCTAGGAGAGTCCAGGATGAGCCTGATGCTGATGGTTCTGGAGGGGAGGATCGTGAGCCACTTGTCCTTGAGCATGGAGAAGAGGATGAGGGAGTCTCTAGCCATAATGAGGATGAAGTCCCAGTCCCAGAGGAATCTGAGGAGGTCTCAGACCAAGACCAAGGAGAAGAAGAAGAACATGTTTCTGATGAGAGAGATGAGGTGTCAGAAGATGACAAAGCCAGTGTGTCCACTGCTGACTCTGATCACTCAGACTCTGAACCAGAACAGGGAGAATTAATAACGCCCATTAGTACTCCTAAAGCAAAACCTAGATCTTCATCTAAGATAGAGAGAGATCTTAGGCCCAGAACTAGGCTTAGTTCTAAAAGACAAGTGAAGCCTGTCATTCGTCTCACTTATGATGAACCAGGTAGAGCTAGTGATCAGCCGATTACTATAGTCCACAAGGGGATTATTATTAAATTAGGGTGTTAAAATAGTATCCCAAGTTTAATATTTCCTTGCCTCTGTGTGTTTGTCTCATGAGGACATGCAGACAGTTAGAAGGGGGAGGATGTAGCCCTATGGAATTTAGGTGATCTAAAGACAGAGTAATAAATAATGTAATAAATAGCATAAATAGATTGAGTTCATATTAGGATAATGAATAAGGTTAAAATAAGTCTAAAACATTTAAGTGTACGAATGCTTAAGAGTTCATGTCTAAGTACATGTAGTTTCATAAGGGACATGTAAACTGTTAAGTTTCCTTTGTTTTGGAAAGAGTTATTATTTTAAGATACTATGCTGGAATGTATTTATTTTCAGAAAGCCTGTATTTTATTTGGGATTTTGAATATTAGGAGTATTTATTTTCTGTACATTTTCATTGGTTAATGTGTGGTGACCTTTGAACTGTAGAAAGCTTCTAGAAGGAAAGTGGAGTTATGGGAAAGAGAAAGGAAGAGAAGATGGTGGAGTACATGCGCATAGTTTGTCTCCTTAGCCAATGTTAAACTACACAGTTATTGTCTAATTGTAGTCTATGCAATGGATTATGACTGAGAGAAGTTTTCGGACTGAGAACTACGTAATCAGTTACTGTGTATGTCGTGTTTAATGAGTTTTACAACGAGTAGTTTGCTGTTTCGTGAAGACGTTGCTCTGACGCCATTGAAGCTACACGTGTGTCAAGCATGGCATCAGTCACCAAGTAGCAAAAAACTCGGCCCGATTCTGGAAAACGTCCGGGGGTAATCGGCTCAGTTACGGCATTCGGCTGAGCTGCGGCAAACCTAACTGTACCGATTGCAGTTTGCTGTGACAGCGGCTGAGCTGCGGCAAACCTAATTGTGCCGATTGCAGTTTGCCATAGCAGGCATGAGGACGGAAATGTCACAGGTAGAGGGCACTAGCACCTCTTTAACCAATTTCTGATAGTGGGGAGAAACGGTACTCTTCAATAATGCAAGGAGGCAGATATAAGAAAAATGTACAAAATTTTATTAAATTTAAAAAAAGTTAAATACTAAAAAAATAGAGTCCAAAATGTCCCAGGAGCCACGCCCCCAAAGTCCCAAAAAGTCCAGAGCACCCCTGGCTGGCCCCTCGCATCCGTCCAAACGGCGCCCCCTGGTGGTCAGTTCCTCTGGTGGCAGCACAAAAACAGACTCCGCCCCCGACGGCTTGCAGCACCGCAGCAGCTGGTTAGTGGCAAAACAAAGGGTTATTAGTTACGTAGCTTAGCCCCCTCTATAGGCCAAAGCCCATTGAGTAACAGGAAGCACAGTTGACTGCACAGAGAACAGCACAGCACTTTGAGTAACAGAAAGCACACAGTCCACTACACACTGGAAATCACAGCACTTGAGTAACGAAGAGCACACAGTCCACTACACACTGGAAAGCACAGCACTTGAGTAACGAAGAGCACACAGTCCACTACACAGTGATAGCACAGCAAGTTGAGTAACAGGTAGCACACAATCCAATCGGCAGCAAATCCAAAAGAACACTGCAATCCCACACCACACCACTAGGCTGTTACATGAACGGGCTGGCTACAGGAGAGGAGGATGGGCAACGTAACTCGGGAGCTTGTGGGTTAATAAGCCTATGTGCGCCACAGTAAGCTACTAGTGCTAGCCGGGAGGGCTAGTAGTTAGCAGAGGCTGGGGAGCGTTGCTAGACGGGGGAGTGGCCGGCCGTGTACGGGAACACAGGGGCGCTTATAGTTCAGTGCGCAGGAACGAATGCGATGGAGCAGTTAATAGGCACTTAGCTTTGCGAGGGGCGAACGATTCCGCCCCCCTGACATCCAATGACGCTTGAGTACCAGGCAGGCTCGGAGAACCGGAGGCAAGCGTAGCTGGTGGAGGCGGATAAAAGCCGGGTGCCGCTGACTGCCGAGGCGGGTCGAATCCGGCGCAAGGGCAGGGCAGCGCAGAGTAGCAGTCAACACCAGTGGAAGCACAGAGCAGTAGGCATCAACAATAGAAGCGTTGGGTCACGGGCAACAGTAGCGGAGGCCGATGTATCGGGGAGCAGGCTATGCAGAGGGGAAGAGAGCACAGCAGCGCTAGCAGGGTTCACCACACAGCGGCAGAAATCAGGAGGCAGTGAAAGGAGTACTTAACTCAGTGAGGGGTGGACGATTCCACCCCTCCGACGTCTGATGAGCTTAGACCCAGTAGCAGGTTTGCCCAGAAGGCTTGACAACAGGCGGCGAGCAGAGTCGGTTGCCGGGCTCGCGGTCAGCAGTTGCCAGTTCGTAATTCGGATGTCATCACACAGGTTCCAGCCGCTACTGCTGGGCACGTCTTTTCCCCAACGCTGCTCGTAACTCGACTGAGAGTTCTCACTAAAAAGCCCAGTGTACACCCCAAGTGCCAATAGCCAAACCCCAAAGTTTCCCGCTACACACCTGTAGCTAATTCAGGTAAACAAAGCCTGATTAAGGGGGCCGCCATGTTGGCATAGTAATGTTCCACCCCAAAACCCGTCCCAGTGCAATTTAGGTCTTTGTTTTAGTTCCTACCCCGTGACACCCTCCCCCGCTGGATTAGTTCTAGTCCCTAGAACTAGAGGCTAGGATCCCCAATCCCCATACCTCTCGGGTGGTCTCCCCTGTGTTGGCCTCTGAGAACGGCGGGGCTCTGGAACAGGGTCTTGCTCCCCAGGTGGTTGGTTTGGACCCACTAGTGCCCACGCCCATCCCATTGGAGGCATGGTGGGGCCCCCCTGCGCTTCTGCAGCCTTCTCTCTAGCGTGTGGGTAGTGTGGACATGGCCGCAGTAGGTTTCTGTGCAAAACACGCTCTGGGCCTTGCTTCCCTTCCGGCCTAACGACATAGACAGGTAGGTCAGGCTGATGGTGCCGCACGACCACATAGGGCTGGGGCTCCCACCGATCACTGAGCTTCCCCTTCCCCTGCCTCCGGTTGTCCCAGACTAACACTCGTTCTCCAGGCAGCAATGGGGCCTCCCGTGCAGTCTTGTCATAATGACTCCTATTCTTTTCTGCAGCCACCCCCAGCTTCACGGACACTTTGTCGTATGCGTACCGGAGCCGCTCGTGGTGTTGGTTCACCCATTCGGACACACCATTCACCCCCTCTGATGGAGTGGTGCCCAGGAGTAGGTCCAGCGGTAACCGCACGTGTCGGCCGAACATCAAGTAGCTGGGTGCATAGCCTGTGGTAGCATGAACAGAATTGTTATAGGCATGGACCAATGATGGAAGATGTTCCACCCACCTGTTCTGCTGCTCCGATTCCAGGGTTCCCAACAGATTCAAAAGAGTTTGGTTAAACCTCTCGCAGCCGCCGTTGCCCTGAGGGTGATACGGCGTGGTGCGGGACTTGCGGCAGCCATACAACTGGCATAGTTCACGGATGAGGGCAGACTCAAAGTTTGGTCCTTGGTCAGAATGGAGGACCTCAGGACATCCAAATGGCTGCAAAACTGCATTCCACAGAGCCCGTGCAGTAGTGGTGGCTGTCTGGTCTGCCGTAGGAACAGCCCATGCAAACTTAGTGAATAGATCAGTAATGACTAAAATGTTCTGAAATCTATCCGTGGGGCGGCTGAGTGTCAAAAAGTCTGTAGCTAACATATGGAGGGGAGCCTTAGGCTCTAGAGGGACCAGGGGGGCTCTAGGGTCCTGCTTCGCCTTACGCAGCATACACCTTGGGCAATTCTGGATAAAATGGCACACTGAGGCCTCCATTTGTGGCCAATAAAAACGCCTCCGAACTAAAAACAATGTCCTGTCCTGGCCCTGATGGCCCAGCTGGCCATGGTAGGCCTCAAGCAGTGGATGGACCTGGTTCTGAGGGACGACGATTTGATGATTTAGCTCATGAGTCAGGGGGTCGTAAACAGACCGGCAAACAACCCCTTCCCTCAAACTCAGACGGCCCCATTGGCCCAATAGTTGCTGCACGAAGCGGGGTTGAGCCTTCCTCTCAGGGGCTGGAGGCATTGCCCCCTTTCCAGGTAAGTTCGGGTCACGGCCAATTGCTTATCTGCTGTCTGTAACGCCCGCCAGTGATCCGGGTTCCAGCCCCAGCCGGCAAGAAGGACATCGTCGCTAGCACCCGGTGCTTCCACTATGCCCACCAGCAATTCCTCCCCGGGCACAGTCGTGTGGTCGTTAGGGGGCGCACTATCGGATGTGGGCAGGCGCGAAAGAACATCCGCATTTGTGTGCTCCCTGCCCGGCCTATAGCGTATGTCATAATCAAAATTGGCTAACTGCGCCACCCACCTCTGTTCTACAGCGCCGAGTTTAGCAGTCTTTAGGTGTACAAGTGGGTTATTATCAGTGATCACGCTGACTTTTGCCCCCCAAAGATAATCTTTAAATTTCTCGCTAACAGCCCACTTCATTGCTAGGAGCTCTAGCTTAAAGGAGCTATAATTGGCGTCATTTCTTTCCGCGGGATGAAGGCTCCTGCTGGCATACGCGATAACACGTTCCAACCCCTCTTGCTGCTGAGCTAGTACAGCTCCCAGGCCACTATTGCTAGCATCCGTGTACACTATGAATGGCTGTGTGTAATCCGCATAAGCTAAAATAGGCGCTTGCAACAGTTCTTGTTTCAGCCGCTGGAAAGCAGCAGTGCAGTCATCGTTCCACTGAACTGGAGGTGACGCTCGCCTCTGGGGGCGGCCAGTACCCGCGAGGAGTGCATTGAGGGGTTTGGCAATTTTAGAAAAGTCCTTTATAAAACGCCTATAATACCCCACAAAACCCAAAAAAGACCTCACTTGCCTGACTGTTTTTGGCGGCTGCCACTCCTGTACAGCAGACACCTTGTCTGGGTCGGGGGAGACTCCTTTGTTGCTCACACAATGGCCTAGGAATTTGACCTCTTTCCTGAAGAGTTGGCATTTTTCAGGCCGTAGTTTCAGACCATATCGCTCCAAGGACCGGAAAACCTCCTCCAGATGTTTCAGATGAGCTGTAAAATCCACAGAAAAGAGAATCACATCATCTAAATACACCAGTGTAGACTCTGATAATTGCCCCCCCAGACACCGCTGCATCAATCGCTGAAATGTCGCGGGGGCGTTACAAAGTCCAAATGGCATACGGTCCCATTCGAATAGTCCAAATGGAGTAGTAAAGGCTGTTTTTTCCCGGTCCTTCTCATCCACCCGCACCTGCCAATACCCACTCGCCAGATCTAATGTTGAGTACCAGGCTGCCTGGGTCAAGCTGGTTAAAGAGTCTTCGATCCTGGGCAGTGGGAAGGCATCCTTTCTAGTCACGCTGTTTAGCTTACGGTAGTCGACGCAGAATCTCCAGGCCCCACTCTTTTTCTGCACTAAGACTACCGGCGCTGCCCAGGGACTACTGCTCTCACGAATGACCCCGCTTTCCAGCATACCTTGTAAAAGGGTCCTGATCTCCTTATGTAGTGTGGGTGGCACTGGTCTGTACCTTTCCCGGACTGGCGTAGCCTCACCCGTTGGAATCTGGTGCGTCACTAGGTCGGTACATCCGTAGTCCTCCTCATGAGAGGAGAACACATGCTGCCACCGGGTCAGGAACTGCTGCAGCCGCTGCTGCTGGTCGGCCTCCAAATCATCTCCCTGTAAGGACTCACACAGTAGATATTCAGGCATTCCCTCCCCGACTGTACTGGATGTAGCCCCCACCTGAACGACAGCCACCTCAATCACCCCCGGACTCACCTCCGTCAAGTGGATATCGGGCCCCTCTCTCACCTGGGCGGTCTCCACAGTCGTGATCCGGGCCAACTTGTGGTGGCGATGGAGGAGTACAGGGCGGGTTTGAAGATTGCGAACTCGCACTGGAACGCGGCCTCCCTGTACATTAGTGAGGACCCGGGCTACCTCAACCCCCTGGCTCTCCTCATGGGGTTCCACCAGCACACAGGTATTAATACGCTTTACTTGAGCTGGTAATTTGGCCCAGACTACAGCTTCACTTTTTGCAGGAATGGTAATAGCATATCGACAGGCCACTCGGGCAGTATCTGACCTTTCTTGCTGAGCGGCGGTAGCATATATCCGTTGGCAGTCTGCGAAGACCTGTTCCCACCCCTTCTCATCAGCAGCCGTCGACGTTACAGCAGCCGTCATTCTCTTGTGTTGGAAGAGTTCCTCCCAACATGCTGCGATCACATTCATCCCTAACAGAGCCCTGTGTGAACCCAGACACTTATCCTGCACAACCACAACCCCCCGTGCTGGCACTTGAACCCCTTTAACTTGAAAATCTAATACCAAATATCCAATATATGGAATATTTAGCCCATTGGCACCCCGTAAGGTCAACCAGGGGCCATGGGGGCCCTGGGGCGGCTGGTCTGAGAAAAGCTCTTTACATAGTGTCTCCGAAAACATGGTGACCTGTGAACCTGTGTCTACAAGGCAACGTACCTCTTTCCCGTTCGCCTGGATATCCACCAGGGGGCATTGGCCAATAAGCATGTCTTGGGGGGAAGGGGAGGGGTCACATGGAGGGGTTCCGGTCACTTGACCCACAGTGGCCGGAGGCACTAAAAATCCCCTTGCGACACACGTTGAGGAGGGCACTGACGACTGACATGGCCTGCTTCACCACACCTATTACAGATGGGGCGACCCTGGTTGTCCCACTGGAATCTGGACCTTCCAGGCCGCTCTGAGGGCCCACGCCGTGCCCATGTCCCTTCTGACTGGGAACGCTCACGAGGGGGATGTGGAGCAGTCAAGAGTCCAGCTCTTAGCTCCTCCAAGATGGCTTTGGACATGGCAGTCATTTGCTCTTTAACGTCCTTCATAATCTCTGTGCGTAGATCTTGTTTCCAGTCTGTCACAGCAGCGGCTGCTGAGGCTTCGGAGCTCCGCACAGTCATGCAGCCATGTTGTTCGCCCTGTTCTGATTGGTCTTCTTCCAACGCCAGGGCTTCTTTTCTTACTGCCTCAAAGGTCATCTCTGCATTAAGTCGTAGCTGTGCCTTCAATACTTGACGGATATGGCCGTCTCGCAATCCCATCAAGAACTGGTCTCGGGCCAGAGCATCACCATCTCCAAGGCCTGCACTGCCTCTCCTTTTCAACCTGGAAAACATCTCAAGTATTTGTAGAGCAAACTGGCGTATAGACTGCTTTGGGCCTTGTCTACAATTAAAAAATTGTGCTCTTAATGATGCTATGGGCGTGTTATCACCATACAGTACATTCAAACGGTCAAATATTTTCCCTGCAGTATTGCGGTTTGTCTCCTCAATAGCCAGGATCTCCCTCTTAGCTTCCCCCTCTAATGACCCGAGGATAAACTGGAGCTGTTGTTGTTCTGTGAGTCCCTGGATCCCAATCAGATACTTAGTTTGGGCTTCCCATTCTCTAAGAGCCATTTCTGAATTAAGTCCCCCATATTTTTGTGTCCAAGAGGCTCCCATAAAAAATGGCATCATTATCTGAGGCCGGCTAGCTGGTGCTGCGTCCTCCATATTGAAGAGCACTGTATCTCAACCCACTGCAGAATCCTGCCCGACTACAGCCAAATGTCACAGGTAGAGGGCACTAGCACCTCTTTAACCAATTTCTGATAGTGGGGAGAAACGGTACTCTTCAATAATGCAAGGAGGCAGATATAAGAAAAATGTACAAAATTTTATTAAATTTAAAAAAAAGTTAAATACTAAAAAAATAGAGTCCAAAATGTCCCAGGAGCCACGCCCCCAAAGTCCCAAAAAGTCCAGAGCACCCCTGGCTGGCCCCTCGCATCCGTCCAAACGGCGCCCCCTGGTGGTCAGTTCCTCTGGTGGCAGCACAAAAACAGACTCCGCCCCCGACGGCTTGCAGCACCGCAGCAGCTGGTTAGTGGCAAAACAAAGGGTTATTAGTTACGTAGCTTAGCCCCCTCTATAGGCCAAAGCCCATTGAGTAACAGGAAGCACAGTTGACTGCACAGAGAACAGCACAGCACTTTGAGTAACAGAAAGCACACAGTCCACTACACACTGGAAATCACAGCACTTGAGTAACGAAGAGCACACAGTCCACTACACACTGGAAAGCACAGCACTTGAGTAACGAAGAGCACACAGTCCACTACACAGTGATAGCACAGCAAGTTGAGTAACAGGTAGCACACAATCTAATCGGCAGCAAATCCAAAAGAACACTGCAATCCCACACCACACCACTAGGCTGTTACATGAACGGGCTGGCTACAGGAGAGGAGGATGGGCAACGTAACTCGGGAGCTTGTGGGTTAATAAGCCTATGTGCGCCACAGTAAGCTACTAGTGCCGGGAGGGCTAGTAGTTAGCAGAGGCTGGGGAGCGTTGCTAGACGGGGGAGTGGCCGGCCGTGTACGGGAACACAGGGGCGCTTATAGTTCAGTGCACAGGAACGAATGCGATGGAGCAGTTAATAGGCACTTAGCTTTGCGAGGGGCGAACGATTCCGCCCCCCTGACATCCAATGACGCTTGAGTACCAGGCAGGCTCGGAGAACCGGAGGCAAGCGTAGCTGGTGGAGGCGGATAAAAGCCGGGTGCCGCTGACTGCCGAGGCGGGTCGAATCCGGCGCAAGGGCAGGGCAGCGCAGAGTAGCAGTCAACACCAGTGGAAGCACAGAGCAGTAGGCATCAACAATAGAAGCGTTGGGTCACGGGCAACAGTAGCGGAGGCCGATGTATCGGGGAGCAGGCTATGCAGAGGGGAAGAGAGCACAGCAGCGCTAGCAGGGTTCACCACACAGCGGCAGAAATCAGGAGGCAGTGAAAGGAGTACTTAACTCAGTGAGGGGTGGACGATTCCACCCCTCCGACGTCTGATGAGCTTAGACCCAGTAGCAGGTTTGCCCAGAAGGCTTGACAACAGGCGGCGAGCAGAGTCGGTTGCCGGGCTCGCGGTCAGCAGTTGCCAGTTCGTAATTCGGATGTCATCACACAGGTTCCAGCCGCTACTGCTGGGCACGTCTTTTCCCCAACGCTGCTCGTAACTCGACTGAGAGTTCTCACTAAAAAAGCCCAGTGTACACCCCAAGTGCCAATAGCCAAACCCCAAAGTTTCCCGCTACACACCTGTAGCTAATTCAGGTAAACAAAGCCTGATTAAGGGGGCCGCCATGTTGGCATAGTAATGTTCCACCCCAAAACCCGTCCCAGTGCAATTTAGGTCTTTGTTTTAGTTCCTACCCCGTGACAGAAATGTTGTGCTGGCCCAGTTCCGTATTTACCTGGCAAGCCGCAGATACTCGGTCCAGTTACCCATTCCAACATCCAAGCCGAGGTCAACGGTAAAAAGAACTCCTCCCTGATGTTTTCAAATGATCATTTGAGGGCTGACAACGGGAGAGTGAACTTGTCCGGTAAGTTTGTCGTCTTATCCTTGCATGTTTGAGATTTACATAATTCAACATCGTCTTAAATATGTTGTGCATGTTTGCAGTATGAATTCAGCAGGTTTTAGTTTAGAGTTGTTCACAATAATTTCTCATAATCCTGCCGACTTGTTAGCTTACTGCTAATGTTAGCTGTAACGCTAGCTGTAAAGTTAACACGAAATGCCAGTCTTAGCAATTTAATCATTTTGAACAAATCTTTTTTAAAATAATTTACCTGACATATTTGACTGTTCACTGAAGTAAAACAAATCTCAGATTTCTGACATTGCAAAATCATCAAAACACGTTGCTAACGTTATCCGCCTAGCCTAAGGCTAAAACCTGTTGTATTTGACTAGGGGTGGGGTGGCATAGATGAAATATTTCGTAAATATAATGTTGGATGTTTATCCTGAATGCCTACTTTGATAAACATACAGGGGTCTGCAGTGTGTTGAACAGTTCTCCATGTGATCTGTCGTGTGAGACTTGTGAGTGCGTGCACATGATGTGTGCAAATGTCTCTTCCTCTTCTCACGACAATTTGGGTTTAATTTATTTGGATTGTTTTGATCACAAATTATGGCCAAGATGCCTTATGTAGGCTGATTTATGGCCTCATGTTGGTTAAGGTAAAATGTGTCTGTTTATATAACAGCCCATTCTATTGCAGAATAGTTTAGCATGACAAAAAACCTTGCAAGTAACTTTTTCATAAAGTACTCATCACAAAAAGTCATTGAAGGTCTCTTTTTCCTTTTGATAGTTGGGCAGCAGGGATGAGGACATTAATCTCCAATCAAATTGATCACAGCCAGAGGGACCTCATCGCATAGAGTTTGTCACCATTGCTCTTCTACACTGAACTTCACAGCTCCTGACCATGACATCTAACCTCATCCCTGATAACATCTAGATGGCATCTTTCCCTAAATCTCTGCACCACACAGGGCCCTGATGGAGTTTTCCTAGACTATCTGCACTGAGTGTTCTCCAACTCCTGTAACAGACCACCAGACAACTGCTGCATCCAACTGTCTTCACCCTTGGAGATAAGGTAATACCTGTTTTTACTGAAGTCAGCTTAGTATAATTACTTAAAATCTTCTTTACACATCCATCACAATCAATTTAGTAGGTTTTTGTGTGGAATAGTGGTGTTTGCAGTTGATCTCAAAACCTTTCATCTCATGTCCTACTCAGTTGCTGCCAAGCAGGATGTCACAGCACTTGACGGATCTGCTGCACCCAGCAACAGCCACAAACCAGAATGAAAGATGCTGCTAAAAGGATTTGGCATCAACATTCAAATGTAAGTCACACTTTAAAAGCATCCAAACATTCATAACAATCCGTCTCTGACAATGGTGACAAGTAATAACAAACATGATAAGGTGAAGGAGGTATGAAGAAAAGGAATTGTATTTCCTTGTCTTCATATCACATGACCCCGGTCACAAGTGATTTCTGCACTCAGACTTGCACTGATGTCTGTGTTTGTTTCATAAATCAGGGTCAATATATCTCTTCATCAGTTCTATTTGTGTTTGTATTCCAGACAGTGTGGAGCATGTTTGTCTTTACCATTGTAATTCCAATAGTTTACTAATGCTTGCTTTTATTCTTTGTGTTTTGCAGCCAAGGATGTACTCATGCAGTTGGATGAAGTGTTTGCATTCTGGCTCTAACTGCCTTTGACTTGTGATCCGAAGAGCAAGTTAGAAGACCTAAACAAACAGTTTACAGTGTATGGACTTAGACACAGGACTCTTGGCATCTTACCACTTGAAGGGCGTATGTTCTACACAACTACCAGCTGCACAACCACAACACCTGGAAAGTCTGCTGCATCTACCCCCTGCTGCACATCAACAAGACTAAAGCTACTGCTGAAATATTCATACCTTTTTACATGGCACAGCCAGAGGTCCAGTGGATGGCATTTAATAAAAAGTTTTCATGACAAATGTGTTATGGTTTACTTAATGATTTGAATATTCAGGAGGCAATGGAAATTAGCAAGTTAAACCATATGTTATGAAATTAGCTCATGCTTTTTGTCACCATCTTGTCCGAGACATAGTGTTTTTATTTTTGGAAACAGCTATTTGCCCTTGTAAGTTTAAAGACTTTTATTATTTGTGTTGATATTTTCGCTGTTTGAAATGAATCCAATTCAAAGTCTCCTTCGATGAATGTTTCAAGACGGGCAAAAGCGAAAGTAAAAATGCAATGAAATCTAAACAATTTAAATGGGATAAAAGCAAAGTATTAGGGTAATTTAATCTTCGGAAAAGTAGCTTAAATAACAATATTTTACAGGGAGGGTAGCCTGCGTGCTCTCACTCGGGGTGCCGGCAGCGGGCCGAGTGCATTTTCCCCCCTGGCTTGACGCCCACACCACAAGCGGGCCGATTAATTAACATTCGGCGTTCTGTACTCGGGCCGTTAAAGCGCCGAGCGCTCGGGAGTGAAATCGGACCTAGATTCAATCCCGAGTCTCGGCCGAGTGTTCATGCCGCAATCGAGCCGCTTTCGGGCCGCGGATTTTTTGCTACTTGGGCAGTGTTCTACGTGCACAAGGACTTTGAGGACTGAATTCGCTTGGATAACAGAGAGTTTGCCATTCAGCTAAACAAGGTGGATGCCGGAGAATTCGACGTTAGCGTTGCCAAGTCTACGAACTACAGAGCTTCTCGGAGTGAATGCTGGAGTTTGCTATTCTTCAGAAAAGGTACCAAGTTTTTGTTTTTGCTCTTATGAGTGAAGCGGCCACGCTAGTTTATGGCCACACCGCACACAAGCGACGTAACAGGCCTGCAACGAGTGTGACTTTTGAATTGATTTAGAGATATATTCTGCCGGCATAGCTTAGGGCTTTTGGGTTTATTTTTGAACTAAAAAAAGGGTTTACATGTGTCATGTACAGTTGTGTGTGTGCATTTTGCTCTGCTATGCGCTAGGCGCATAAGGTTCATTTAAGGTGAATAGCCTTGTGATTTTCATTTGAAAGCTAAGTGTGAGCACTGAATTTAAAGGTGAATTTAAAAGAAAAAAGACATTTGAAAGTAAAGATATTTTATTTAATTGTGAATACAATTGTGGACATTTGGTTTATTTCAGAGTACATATTATTCATTTAGACCCACTATAGCATTACACTATTGACATAGTCTATGACTAGGAGAGATCCACCTGTTTAAAGAACCTAGGGTAGCCACCCCAGTAAATGCCAGGTGTGCAAAGGGGCGCTACATAAAAATGGAGGCACCGCTGGGATATTGATTTTTTTTTGAAGGAATTTGTTTTGAATTTAAGGTTTTTGAGTGAAATTTACATGTTTTATGCTAAGTGTATGTTTTGTGGGTGCTAATTGTTTTCATTAAAGGTGCAGTAGGCATATTAGTGAAACATTAAAGGTGCAATAGGCATGTTCTAAAAAGATTAAAGGTGCACTAGGCATTATTAAAGTAGTTTTCTAGAAGCACTAGAACCTACTCTAAGAAGCTTTAAAGGTGTTTTAAGCACATTTCAGCACATTAAAGGTGCACTAAGTAAAAATTAAAGTTCATTTTTTTGAAGTTTAAGTTACATAGCTACTTAAGTCTATTACTATGGACATCCAGTCTGTATAAAACATTAAATATAATATAATAATATAATATAAAACATTTCAAATATAATATAATAATATAATATAAAACATTTCAAATACTTGGAAATGACATCATTTCATTCTGACTGATTTTGGCCTGGGTTGTTATACTGCAATACAAGCAACTGGCAGCAGTTATTAGTATTTTCACTGGCATGCATTTGCTTTCTAAGAATTGTAAAATACATTTTGCAATAGATGACCCAAGGTTGGGTGGCTTCTTTAGGGAGGAAACTACAGCTGTCAGCTGTCATCCCTAAACCACAACAATAGATGCAATAGATGACCCAAGGTTGGGTGGCTTCTTTAGGGAGGAAACTACAGCTGTCAGCTGTCATCCCTAAACCACAACAATAGATGCAATAGATGACCCAAGGTTGGGTGGCTTCTTTAGGGAGGAAACTACAGCTGTCAGCTGTCATCCCTAAACCACAACAAACTGATGCAATCTGAAAGCATCAGGGGAAACCCAAAATGAAAACTTTCCATTAGGAATTTACGAACATATAAAGTAGGCTACCATCTTCTTTTAATTAATCAACAAAAAGATGTGATTGTTGGTTAATACCCTTGTGATACTGTATGCTCACACAGCAAATGCATATTTCCAGCTTATTCAGTCAGACACACACTTTGCTCTCAAGGACAGAGAACACAGCTCTCTGGCTTTTGTAGAGGAGCACAAAAGGGATTTATGATCAATAAGTCTGTGTGCCACCTTTGGACAGTAGCAAAATCTAAAGCTGTATGGATGGTTTCATATTAAGCCCTATTATGTGTATAACATCACATCACGTATGTTCACCTTCCAACCAGACAACAAACTGTAATAAACACTATTTATGACAATAATTATGAAAGCGTGACACTGTATGGATGTCTTGTATCTTTATGTGTGTGTGTGTGTGTGTGTGTGTGTGTGTTTGGTGTGTGCTTTTTGTTTGATCTTTGTCCACAAGTTTTAGATCAAGCCTAATACAGAGCTGCACAAAAGTACTCTTCCTCAGGTTAAAATATTTATGTGCCTGTCAAAAGTCATAACAATCCAGGCTGTCTGCGGCCACACTCCTACCTGTGTTTGCCGGTGAGCTGGTAGAATTACATAAGCTCCCTTCTTCCCAGAAAGCAAGAGAGAGAGAGAGAGAAGGGGAGAGAGAGAGAGAGAGGTGCAAGCCAGGCCAGTCTTACTTTGCTTTGGCTCCCAAGAGGGTCTGGCTACTTTTTTAGTCCTGCTCTCAAGCATGTCCACCACTAACGTACCTCCTGACCTTTCAAAAAAACTGGACCCTACGCTCTCTGATTTTTTGGCACCAACCTTCTTAAAGGAATGTTCCGGTGTGTTTTGGTTGGATTAGTGTCACGGGGGATCATCCGTGTTGTGCATGTAGGGGCTGGCGATGCATCTCAGTCCACCTACTGTTCTTGGGTGCAAGCCTCTCTCAGCCTCCTGTCAATAATTTAAAACAATGTTCACAGAGTTGCTTCAATTATGCCGGGAACACAATTCATAAGCTTACCACCACAAGGGCATCTGTCACCAGTATCTAAAGGCGGGTGCCATCATGTGTGTGTATATGTGTGTGTGTGTGTGTGTGTGTGTGTGTGTGTGTGTGTGTGTGTGTGTGTGTGTGTTTGAGATCACTGCCAGTCTGTCTTGAGCCTCTAACATGATGCACAACTGCTGTTCTGTGCATACATAATGTCTTGTGGTATAGGCTATGCAAATGTGTGTCTTTACGCTTCACTGAGCTTAAGTTATCAGGCTCAGCACTCACACACGCGGGCCCCTATAGCTACATCTTAATTTAAATCACGCCACTGCACTATGGGTTTGGGTTTATTCCTAGCTGTAACGAGTGAGAGACAGAGAGAGTGAGTGAGTGAGTGTGAGAGAGAGAGAGAGACTTTAAAACCGGATTTTTTTCTTCTCATGGCTACATCACTTAATTAATTCTCTCCTCTCCTCTCCTCTTCTCATGGAGCAGATTTAACAAGCTCATTGAAAGCTGAGGGTTGTCTCCAAACACAACCCTTAGTGGCACAGAAATTCTTCATGTAACATGTCAGGACACAAATGGGACAAAGTGTTCACCTCCACTTGTTGGTGGGGACTTGAAAAGACTCGTTGCAAATGATCCATGACAATTTAATTTTAGATTCAATTTTCTCTGTGGTGGCTATCACAAGGTAAAGAACATCTTAGTGATTAATTGATTTTATTGTGAGTCTAATTCACACCAAGGGTTGAGCATAATATTTATATAAGACTTATGCTACTAGTATGATGCTAGTATAATGTTTGTAGACCTATTTCGTTTCGCTGGAAAGGGAGCAGAATATTATTCTGCCATGGAATAGGGGTATTTGACCATGAAGAGAAATAGAGGTCTTTGCTATTTACTTATTACACTGCAGACTATCGTTAAACATTACTGACATTTGTAAAGCATGACCAATCCTTTGTTTGTGACGCCTGTGTTGTTAAATAAGCAAGGTGCCAAGATTTAACAGCAAATAATGAGGGCCATAAAAAACTGATTACCCTTGAAAAGTGACACATGCTTGTTTTCAGGTATCGGGTGTCAGATTAATCATCTCTGAGTTGATACTATATGTGTTTGTCAGGGTCTGCATGAGTGTGTTGTGTGTGTGTATGTATGTGTGTCACACTGCATTAGCGATGGTCTCCCAGAGACGGCACGAATATGGCTGCACAGTTTCCTGGGCTAGACAAACAGACCCAAACGCTGGGCTCGATGTGGAGCACCAACAAGTGCATTACAAGAGGAGTATGAACACAGACTCATGGCTTCTGGTAGTCCACCTCTCTCTACTCCACTCCACTGGCCTCCTCCACTCTTTCCCCAAGCACCCTGCAGAATGGCTCACCTCAGTGAATGAGTCGTCTATGGTGGCTCCTATTCTTGCATTACTGCCATATTACGTCATTAGACGCTGATGGTGCTACTGCTACTGCAAAGAAACCATACAAAAGTATTGGATTAAATTGCATGCATTAGATGCATGGCAATCTAGTGACAGTAATCTTAATTAATGATATTTTTATTCCCAACTGGGATGAGTACGCTTGCCCCTACTTGTGCCCCTCAGTCATGTTGCATCAGCGATGAAGCTGGCATACTGGCATGTGTCTTGTGATTCAACCCAAGGGCAAGGCGGTAGTGCTGGAGGGGGAATGAAAACAGACTCAAGGCTGTGCAATGGCTTGGTTAGATTACATGATATCAGTCTGATTTTCCCCCAGATTTGTTGTGACTGACACATTTACAGCGTCATATCTGATTTCGGCAATGAATGTCGAGTCAATCTAATAATGGGACATACTTCACAACTTGCGATTTGTCATGGCGACAGTCTACGACACCCCAGCAGAAAAAAGACTAGCATTTCAGAATTTTAATGGCATTTGACTTTCTTGACAAAAATATGTGGCCTGAATGTCACTACACTCGTGTGGCCACTATCCCTACCCTGACATGCAGAAAATTGTAAAATCTTATAATGTGACATGGTCAATGGTATATACAACAATCATGAAAGACTATAATGTGAGCAAGCCTATGAGAGGGGTCTGAATTAACTTGTTTTGTACTTTTTCAGATACACACACACACACACAAACACAGACAAACACCTTAGTGACTGAACAAACTGAATTGGTTGTTTTGCTAGACTATTTCTTTGAATAGGCATTGGGAGAGGCACTGAAGCAGCTGAGTAAATAGACCACTTGTTGGTGGAGAACCAGAGCCAAATAATGAGATGGAGTGGAATGAAACGGAAGCTTCGCTTCCAGCCTGACCATAGTAAACACACTGGTAGCCCGGGTATACACTCTCCATCCACCTTTATTTATCACAGGACATCACGTTTCACACAGTTGTTCAGTGATTGAGTTAGATACTGCTGCAGAGAATGTGTGTGTGTGTGTGTGTGTGTGTGTGTGTGTGTGTGAGAGAGAGTGTGTAACCATCAGGTCGTATTCAAGTGCAACGCTTTGATCACACACACACACACACTCACAAGCAGTCAATTTGTCGATGTTGGGTGTGTGATTGACCTCCATGACTCACTGAACAGATTGTTTAAAACGACTGCAAAAGGTCTCTTTATTTTAGTACTTTGACAGTGGAAAGACAGACAGACAGAAGAAAGAAAGAAAGAAAAGAAAGAAAGTCATGTATGGCATGCCGGTTTGCTTTCTAAACATATGTAAAGCAACTTTTTGAAATTGTTTACATTTTCTTGCATAGTTTTAGCATTCTTGCATGCAAACTGATTTGTGTAAAACTCTGCAATATTTAGACTACATAAACTGTATGTCATTATATCGGTATTTACTTTGCGTGCGCGTGTGTGTGTGTGTGTGTGTGTGTGTGTGATTATCTCCCTATTAAAGCAGACACAAGCTGGGCGTGCACTTGTACAAGCCAAAAGTAAACTTCTTAACTACATTCCACCTTCACACTCCTTTGGTCACCAAGTTCCTTCCTGGTTCTCATGAGGGCAGGAAAGGGTAAGTGTGTGTCCGTTAAACAGGAGTGGACAGCGTTTAAATGCCATGCAAATGCCGCGCCCGTCTCGCCACCCACGTTAAGCAGTCACCTCCTGATGGCTGGCTTGCTCTGGTCCCCCTCCCTCCCTCCAACAGCTTCCCTTTCCGATGTGTCAGCACAGAGGGCGCAGCACTATACAGAGAAGTCTCTCTCTTTTTCTCGAACTCTTTTATTCACTCCCCCTCTCATTCTTCCTGCATTGCTACTGAATCATCAGACACAAGTGTGCCCGCATGCACGCACGCACACACACACACACACACACACACACACACACACACACACACACACTCACACACACACACACACACACACACACACACACACACACACACACACAGGCATTCTCTGCAGCAGTATCTGTTGTCTAAATTGTTCACTGACTCAATCACCCTCTCCCTCTCCCTCTCTCTCTCTTGCCTCACTTGTCCAGCCACACAGTCATGTCTTCTTATTCCCCTGGTGCAACAGCTCATCTCTACCATCACCCACGCCACGCACCACCAACACCACCCCCACCCCTGACAGAGGGCTTTCACTTTTAATCAGGATGAACTCCTTAACAGCCTTTAAGCTTGGAGGCTTGCATCCTCTCTCTCTCTCTCTCTCTCTCTCTCTCTCTCTCTCCTCCCTCACTCTTTTTCTTTCTGTCACTCTCTTTCATTTTCTCTGCCACATACACATGCAAACGTGTCCTCACACACACACACTCACACACACTCACACAGACACACACACACACACTGTGTTATCACCTGTGATGTCCTGTGGACATGTGAGGGGAAATAAGGGGGTGTTGTGTTGGCTAAACAACCCCAGTGTGTCATATAGCGGCCCTGATTGTCCCTGCGATGGCCACTGGCCACTGGCCCCTGGCTTGTGTGCTCACTCACTGAGATATGGACATATACGAGTCGGCGAGGCAGTCATGGCTGACAGGTGATCTAAATGTCACTGAAGCATAGGAAGTCACGCATCCATATTTGCTTCCCATGGAGTGAGCATATACTGTATAAAAACATATACACGCTGATAGGGATGTAGCCAAGGCTAACACTGTTATTACATTATTCACTGGAGTATATGCTAGTGAACTTTCCAAGGCTCTGGTTTGTAAGATCTTAGTATCCAACCAGCTTACAAAGATTGAACCAAAACAAGCTGAGACTCTAACCACAAAGTGAAGTGAAGTGAATTGAAGAGAAGAGTCTGGTCCTCCAGACGAGGGGGACCCAAGTAATGTAAAACTTTTCACCACTATGTAGGTATTCTTTTTATCAGACTTTTTTTTTTTTTTGGTAGCATCTCCAAATGAAGTTGGATGACATAGGCTATGGCCACATGTCAAAAGTGGATAAAGTTTTCTTCTCACCAGCGATCCAGTAGCCTATATGTGCACTGTGTAGTTCTGCTGGGAGGGTAGGAAATCACCACAAAATTTAAAACCCAGTTATAGCCTGACGTTGCTAACTATATTACCATCAAACATCATTTAGTATGTTCTATAGCAATGCTAATAAGACTCTAGAAAATGTCAGGAAGGTTTTTGCCTAGCTAAGTTTTAAAACCGCATACAGTATGTGTTGCTTTAAAAAGTCAGCTCCATAACTGTCTTTTTGTCAACCATTACGCTTCCACAAATTGATTCAATGTGCCAAAGATTATGTATGCAACTCTGGCTTCTCTGACTAGCTGTTTGGCCCGATACACACTTTACTCTGTGTAGACGGCTCAACAATTCTTCTGCAGCTTGCCCCACTGAGTCAACATACAGCAGGAAGCACACTTTCACCCTCTTTACGTAGGGAAACTCACAGTATGGTGGAGGTGTTGCATGTGGGAGTTAGTCAGTCAAAAGTCTGGTGGTGTGGCAGCTGGATTTCTTTCAAATCTCCACAACTTCTACATTAGGGTTAAGCTTAGAAAT
>JAODXP020004086.1:0-38077 GCA_027497455.2 Sardinella longiceps
TTACAACTGTGCTCATGTGTTTTATCACTCAATTGCAGTGGAAGAATTAACTTTTTGCATACTTCAAAAAATGTGGTGGGCACTAGCTTAAATCTCTTTCTATGTAATTTGTTGGAATCACTTTCTTATGACATCTCCGTGACTTCTTCCTACAGTGGGCCGATGATGACTTCTTAGTCAAAATGGTGGTCCCTCGGACTGAACCAGTTGAAAACCCCTGCATTAAGACCATCAAATTTGTGACAATCTTACGCTTTGAGACAACAGATGTCACCAAAAGTGACATGAGTTCATCAATCAAAATGAAGGCCACTGGTTGACAGGCACAAGCTGCTGCTCCGATGATGTATGATGTCATGTCATATTTTCACCAAAGACATGGATCCACTGGTGGATTGTTGTCATGTCGATCCTTATTGCCTGTGTAAACGAGTATAGAGTGATTGAATTTCAGAACTTTTTTTGATTAAAGACACACCAGGCAACATTTTTACTGTTAATTTACCAGCCTCAAAGTCACTTCGATAATTAAATGGTTCATTACGGGGTGGCCGATGCCTCTATCTTCATTCTCTAGCATTTGTTTTGCTGTAATCCCACTTGCAGAATGGCTGCCGGGTCCACGAAATAGAAACTGAAAGTAGATATTACTGAAATCGCATTTATTTACCGGCTTGTCAGACAACGTAACGCACGAAAATTAACATCTCTGGTTCGTACTCTTTGGTTTGATTGTTGAGAATGTACAATGTAGTTGCAAATTAAGTAGAGCTCCGGAGATAGAAAACGGTAATCCTGCCTGGTGTCTCTTTAATTCTTGTTTTATTAGCTTGTATGAAAAAAAAAACTCTGAGGGTATTCCTGATATTGCCTTATGTTCTAAAAAACAACAATATTGAGCACCCACTGTCTGCATGTTTGACTCGTTTCTGACATGTTGGTTAATAACAAAAAAAAAGAGGTCAGCAAAAGACAAGTGCACAGACCTTGGTAAGAAATGCTGGAGTATTCCACATCTGTTGGGCTACAGGCAGATACAGATGGGGACTGTTAGCATGTGAGTCATTTTTATGAAAGCATTGATATATATACTACAGTACAG
This sequence comes from Sardinella longiceps, assembly GCA_027497455.2. Classification (NCBI taxonomy): domain Eukaryota; kingdom Metazoa; phylum Chordata; class Actinopteri; order Clupeiformes; family Clupeidae; genus Sardinella; species Sardinella longiceps. The sequence continues at coordinate 1,103 of JAODXP020004086.1, forward strand.
TATATCAATTTTATATTGATAAAACTGATTAGTATATTGATAAAATACTGTATGGAAGTACAGTAAAATATATCCCCTTTATGCCATGAAAAAACATAGGCCTACACAGTGCAGTCACTGTACGCAAAACACATAGCCTACCTGTGAGAAATTGTAGTCTTCTTTTTAGCTGTGAATAGAACAGAGGCATTGTGCGTTATTTTGTGAAACATGAACTAGATGAAATGAAACGGTTAGTCTAGTACTGTAGAGCACACACCTCTGGGTCTATGTGTGGTTTCACTGTAGGTCACGTCTGACTGCTCACTTTCCCTGGTCTCACTGGAGGACAGGGAATAAAGGTAGTGTAGGACAAGGGGAGAGAGACAATGACAAAGTGTATATTGAGTAGTCTAAAGGCCACCGCACACCGGTTCCGACACAGTGCTGAGCACTCCTCTTCCAACATTCGATTCCATTGTTTTCAATGCAACCGCGCACACCAGCGCCGAACCCTTCCGCCGTCGATTGTGAATTACGATTGAAGTCTATTTTGTCGGAGCCGTCCGTTGACATCCATTGTTATTTCTCATGCTTCGGGGCTAGGTACGTTGTGAAATTGTCGGAACCGGTGTGCGACTGGTTTAAGTTGTCCTTCAAAGCCATTACATAGCATGGCAGTCCTAAGCATCTATAGTTTTTGTCTCTTGAGGTCACAGAATGCTGTCAGTATGTGAGAAAAAGTTGGCACAACATGGACCTGAAGGTGTCCTATGGGGAGAAGTGCAATAGAGGGCTAGAGAGATCTCTACAACTCAGGCATGGCGTCTGTAGATTATTCCATACATTTTATCATTCCGCAACAACCACAAAAGATGTGTGAAATGCAGCGCGCCTTTCAAAGTCACAACTTGTTCCATTAGGCCTACCTGCTGCTACCAAAACATGATTGGCTATTTCAACCCTTGTTACATTGGAGCAGCTTCAAATTCGTCATTCAAGTAAACAATGGTTTTAAATTTTTGCTGTTTATTCAATTCAAAGTAAAGTACCAGGGTCTACCATAATACATATGCCATCATTAGTTATGCCCACCCCAAGCAGCTGTGATCGATCGTGCGCTAGATGTTTGGCAAAATATGTAATAATGAGCTAATTAAAATTATGACAAAATTGACATAAATATTATGTGCAGACACATACCTGATCTGACGTTTAGATTTCCTTTTCGCTGTAAGTAAAACATAAATGTGAGTGAAAGTGTGAAAATAGGTAATGAAGAAAACAGGGAAATATAACAAGCACACACCCTCTTACACTCTCTGCATTGTTGTAAACCACATCTGTCTGCTGAGCTTCACTGATGGAGAAGATGGTGGAAGAGAGAGAGAGGGGGAGGGAGGGAGACAGAGAGTGATAGAGAGAGAGAGAGAGAGAGAGAGAGAGAGAAAGTGAGTGTGTGTACCAGCACTACTTCGCCAGACACATTCAAATTAGGGCTGTCACCAATTAAGAAAATAATCACAAGTAATCTTACAAAATTATGCATGTAGGCCGTCACAATTTAATTACAGTATGTAACCATAGTTTACCATAATGCATATGCAGATTGAGTCCTAGATGTTTGGAATAGCAATGAGCAAATGAGCAAATTCAAAATCATGACAAAATTGGCATATGCAGACACATACCTGGTCTGACATTTAGATTTCCTTTTCGCTGTAAATAATACATAAATATGAGTTATATTGTGAAAATAGCTAATAAAAAAAAACATGGAAATATAACGAGCAGCACACACCTCTTACACTCTCTGCATTGTTGTAAATCACATCTGTCTGCTGAGCTTCACTAAAGGAGAATAATGTGGAAGAGGGAGAGAGAGAGAGAAAGAGAGAAGCAGTGGCAAGAAGAGAGACAGTAAAATATCAAACACATTACAGTGGCTGAATACCAATGTCCTAACCCTAAGCGCTAAAACCTTGGCCACACAGACCTGCAGAGCAAATCTAAATGACAAAATAGGCAAAAGAAACATACCTGCTCTGACATTTAGATTTCCTTTCCACTGTAAATAACACATAAATATGATTTTGAGATATGATATTGTGAAAATAGTTAACAATGGAAACAGAGATTATAAAGAGCACACACCTCGTACAGTGTCTGCATTGTCGTAAATCACAACTGTCTGCCGAGTTTCACTAAAGGAGAAGATACAGAGAGAGAGAGAGAAAGAGAGAGAGAGAAAGAGAAAAAAGACAAGCAGTGGCAAGATAGAGAAACAATCAAATAGACAGACATCGGCTGAATACAAATGTCTCCCCTTACCTCAAGCTCTAAACCCTCGAAGACTTAAAGTGAAATGCTGGTACTAAAGCTATTTCACTAGTTCACCCAATAGGATTGCTTGTTAGTGAGTGCTATTAGTTATGTTTAGATATAAGCATGTTTGGCCTGGCAGCTAGTTGTGGTCCTAGGATGCCATCAGTGGAGATCATGTGTGAGTGATGTCCACTGGAACCCCTCTATGGATAAGGGGGAGTTGCTTAGTTTTACTAATGAAAAGGAGGAGATAGGGGAGGAGGAGAGAAGCTTTGAAACACCGGGGTGTATTACGTAGTAGGCAGGTAAGGAGGGTTAAATCTCCTTCAAATGGAAGTCGGTAGATTGATGGCTGTCAATCATTGCTTTGGGCTCCTCCCAAACTATGTTTAATAAAACAACATTAAGGTTCTTTTTCAGCATGTATGAATCAAACTTATGTTTAAAAGGAAAATTACATCACATGAGTACCACTTGGCCTGACACATCCAAATCACTATTTTACTAAAGTACTAAAAAGTCTTACTTCACTTGAACCCTAGCAATGAGAACACTATAGTGCACACAGAACACACAGAAACCCCTCATGGAGCAGAAACATTTTGAAGGACTCCTCATAATCACAACACAAATTTGGCCATACAGGCGTATCCATTAGTTCAGTTAGATGCTAGATTTTCATGAACCCCTTGGCAATGTGACCTAGGGGTCCCCGTAACCCCAGTCTGAAAATCAAATGGTGCAAAGACAGCTCTGGGTTTTGTCATTAGGATAATTGACAGCAGAAAACCATCAGCCTGACATGTCACTGTCACTTTGAAATTCTCCCCAAAATGGCGACCACATGACATAAACCTGTAGGGTTTAGTTCATGCATCAATTCATACATCAATCATGCATCAATTCATACACCAAAAGTCTGTACGTACATGCTACATGGGCCATGCTCCTCGTCATCTGTGAACAAAATAAAAGCAATGAACATAACTTGCAACATAAGATTATGAAGGTTTTAAAAAAAATTATCGAACAAACTCACTTTGAACAAGCACTGCTTCTCTGTAGATTATCTCTGGGTCGCGAAATCCTTCTGTTGGTCTGGTAAAGAAAATAAAAAGACAAAGATCAAAGGAAAAACAACAGTGATAGTATACATATTTATTGTTCTACCCAGGTGTTGTAGAGCCACGGTTTGTTAACATTCTTACCGGGGTGTATTTGGCGTTACATCTGTTTTAAAAAGAGGAAAGAAATGAGATATGAGAGGAATATTTCATCCAAGCCTTCACCCAATCCATCCAACACACACACACACACACACACACACACACACACACACACACACACACACACACTGGTGAATGTATACTGGACTGGTGAATATACACGACTATTATCCTGTTTTATCTCTTATTTTAGCTCAATATATCATAAGGAAAATTGATAGCCCCAGTTCTTTTTATCTGAACCATACTGAAAAAGCTGACACTGCTGTCAGAAATCAGAAGAGTACATCTGGAATTGAAATAAAAATGATGCCGATCTAATGCCCACCATCTAACGCTCACTCTCCCTTTTACCCTTAGTAAAGCTGAGCTTCCATAGAAATTATGTTGTTGTGGTTTCAACCTGCATCTGTCCAATAAACTGTGATCTCTGTGTTCATTGTATAGTCCGTCCAGAATGTGGACTTCCCTGTGTTTAAGTGAGTCAGTGGGATCTTGATTGAAAATGAGTGCGGTTATAGACACTTCTGAAAGTTGTAACCTGTTTTATGAATATTTTATATACCAACTTTTTTTGGTGACATTTAACAGGAGGCCTTGCAGTCTTATATTATAAGCTATAAGCTGCCTCTGATTGAGAGATATTGTCAATTATGGACACAATGATTTCAGATGGTGGTGGCAAGTAATGATGATCAATCATAAAATGACATAATATAGCAAACAGAAAATAGTAGGGTCCCCTATTCCTTCTCCTCGTTTTCATCCTTAAAATATGAACAAATTATCAGACAAGTCCGCAGTCATGACACCTAACTCTTCACATCCACAAAACAACTTACTTCTTTTGCGACTCCTTCTGTACCAGTAGGACACTGAACCAAGCACACAAAGACAAATGATAGGAATTGTAATGGCCATGATGAAAGGGTTTTCTGCAAACAAATTTGAAAAATACAAAGAAAAACTTCAATTAGTATTAATGCAGTCACGCAATTGTAGAAATCTCTCATATTTTTTCAAGATATAGCATAAAGTATATCTAATATACAGTATGTACTAACTTGAGAGATGCTGTGGTACTTGTAGTGTTATACCAGGGGAATCTGGGGAGCTTGAAGCTGGCACGTGGTCAATTTCTAATCCCAAAATCATCAAGAGAAATAATCAAATTGAACAGACGGGCACAATTCTTATTGAATTAATAACAATCTTCACTTCTTCTCAAAAGTCTCCATTTCAACTAAAACTTTCTGCCTCAATTACAGATTTGGTCAAGGGCGTAGGTTTGGTCTCAACATTGGTAGGGACAAACCCCCCCTCCCTCCAATAAAAAAAACAATAATTTATTCTGCTACTATTACTCAATTTATTAATAAAGTTCTTCCCTATAGCCTGTAAGAATAGCCTGGCCCAAAAATACTGTGAAGACAATGGTTTGAAGAAGGCTATCTGCAAATAACAGTTGCCTGCATAGCATAATTTTGTGCTTTTACTTTTGTGGTGATGGAGTTTTTCCTCCTGAGTCGATTGGGTTGGTTTGTGTGATTCCAAAAGTAGTGTTAAGTTCATCTTATGAATGAGAGTGAATTACACACCACACATCAGATCTAGGCTACTAATGAAAATTCATTCTGCAAATGGATGATAGAAAACTTGTCTGAGCAAATTATAGGTCTAGCATATATCATGATGTGTGGTGATTTTTGCAAGTTCCTGGTTAGATTAGATGGAACCCCAGTCAGCCAACTAAACCCAGTTTAGCCTATAATGTAGCCTGTAATAGCAGATAGATATTTCTCTCGTCTAAAGGTGGACGATCTTTACACTGAATTTAAACCCTTAAATCTCAAGTAATAGTGATACCAATGGATAGGCCTGGCTGTGTAGTTTAATTTGATACCAAATACCATTGCAATAGCACGATGTGCCCACATAAAGCTTCTGAAAGACAGTGAAGGAAAACCATGTCATCCGCGATATTAAGTGTGGCGGCGGCCCGCACGCGCAGTAATAAATAGATAAATTGCAGTGCCCATGATTGTTTAACCAATTTTATTTTCGGCTCGCAAAAAATTACAGAGGTCCGGACCTTCGTGCTCTTGTAGCTAGTAGCTTACCAGAGACTTCTCCCTCCTGCTGGCACGTCGAAAAAACTAAACATAACTAAAGTATACACTACAGTGTTCGCAAGAAATATGCAAATAAATTTTGGTTGTGACATCACTATGGTCCCTATACAAATCTATGCCATTTGATTTGGTGTAGAGGACATTATGCAATGGTGGGACTAGCACAGGCTTTGAAAGATCTCTTGTGAGAATCAATGACAAATCTGAGATTACTGGTCAATGATCCATTGTTCAAAATGTGAGTGCTACATTCATACAGAAGAACTTTTACAAGGAGGACTGTCCATTTTAACCAGCCTACAGACCTGACTGAACTGGGGACAATTTGTATGGCTGTCATGTAACTTTACTTACATTATTGATGGTTATTTACTTGGTTTGGATCATGGACTATTTAAAGTGGAAATATGTAAAGTAAAATATGTATGAAATGCATGGCATTACCTGTGACTTGGATGATGATTGAGTTTTCATTTGTTGATCTCACATTGCTAGAATGATGTTTCTTTAAGGAGTATACGCAGGTATAATTGCCAGAGTCCTCTGTTTTGATGTTTTCGAGATTAAATTTAGCCTCGTCCTCTGTTACTATGTCCATGTTGATTAAAATTCCATTCTTGCAAAGATACATGTGAAAAGGGTTCTGTGCTGTGGCCATAACACCATTAGTTGTACATTTCACGGATACACTGCTTCCCTCAGCTACAACAGTTTTTCCTACAAAAATGTTGGCCACCTGAAAATCTAAAACATAACAATCAACATCAAATGATTATTCTTGAATGGGTTTATCAAGTAATTCGAAAAAAAAAAAAAAAAACCTTAGGCCTACCTTTGACTTGAATGATAATGTAGTTTTGACCGGCAGCTGTCATATTTTCAACGTTATCTTTTGAGTATACACAACTGTAATTCCCAGAGTCTTCCTGGTTAATATGTACAAGCTTAAATGTAGCCTCTTTTGAGACTGTAAGGATTTCCCTCTTTATTCCAACACCGTTTTTGCAGAGATACATGTACAGCTCATCCTCATACATCTCATCTGTGCTAAAAACACATTTCAGTTCCAGTGTTTCTCCCTCCAAAACATCTGTTGCAGTTGAAGAGATTTCAGCAGGGCTAAATTCTGCAATATACAATAAAATATGCTATATCTAGTATGTGTAGTAATTTACCATTATAGGTCATGGAATATTATGTGCAAATAAAGTAATGAAATATGAGGATAAACTAATGACGCTTACATACCTGTTTGATAAGATGAGTCCATGACACTTGAAAATGCTTCATTGATGTCATCCCATAATAAGACATTAGTTTAAGTTCAAAATATAAAACCACATAGAAATTCCTTACCATTGCTGAGCAACTAATTTAATTTCTAAATATATTCTACGAAGCTAATGTGATATATAATTATGGTTAAATTTAAGAATGTATTGCAGCCTACTTTTCACAACATGACATTATTATCTATAGACACCTTTAAAAAATTAAACTAGACAACTTAATTGCTTGATAAATGGTTATGCCTATGTATCTCCTATGGCTATGTATCACTTACCAATAATTAGTAGGAGAGCCATTACTGAAACATGCATATTGTAGCTTAAGAAGTACAGGTAAGAGATGACCGCTACTCTTTACTGACCTGCACTGAGGCAGACTCATTTTCAGCGTCTCACGTTTGTGACAGCCAGCTCAGAACCACAAAATAAAGAGGGGCGATGGAAACATTGGTTTTGGTAAACCAAAATGTTTATTTAAAAAAGATGAGAATCAGACGAAAAGAACAAATGTCAGAAAAGATGTTGAGGGGGAGACTATTGAATTTATTCAAGTGAGTAAGATATAATGAAGGATATGCGGTGTCTGGTTAGAAGAAATGAACTAAAAAGAGAGCGAGCGACAACGATGACTCCTCAATGACCTCTGAACAGGTACAAATACACCAAATTAAGAACTGTGTTACAAAATAGCAAACTTGCGTAAAGCTGCAAATATTTTGCTTTTTGCTAAACTTGGATGGATTGGTCATCACCAATGCCACATTTAGGGAAAATACAGTGGGCCAATAAGTTATTAAGTGAGCCGGGTCTACACTACACAATAGGTGCACTGGCTATGCAAGGCCTGAGAAGGGCACAGGGGATTGTAACAAGTCACTGTTTAAAAGTAAAGTTAAATCCATCCTGCTCCATGTGTAAACAACTGGGTGGTACCCATCTCCGTTCCGCTAAGCTGAAGCCAGATGGCTGCACACAGTACTGTATGACTACAGTAGGGGGTTAGTCCCATGTGCTAACAAGTCACTGTTAGATGGTCATAAATAGTACAAACAAGTGGACTTTAAGTAGTGCTGCTCATATTGTTGTGTATACAGGCTGCAGGCATTTAATGAAATATGTATAAATATATATATAGTGATTCAACCTGTCAGATTTGATTGGCCAGAATCACCAGATGGATCACCAGATGTCTACATCACCAAGTGTCCAAGCAAAAAACATGCTGTGACTTTGTGTGTTCCATGGGTCAATAGTCAGGATTTCAAAATGTCATTCCTTTGTTAAAGAAAAAAGTCCATGGTCTAAGGGATCTACAACCGTCTTGTGTGTTGTGAAGACAAGCCGAGGAATACGATATTGTTTGAGACTGTTCTGGTCTAATAAAAAGGAAAGAATAAAAGAACTCTTGTGCAGACATACGTGAGATAACGTGTGTATCTACATCAGAATGCTCACATAGCCATGTCTGAGGTCAAGCGTGACTCAACCACAGTATCAATTGTGCTAGCACTACACATGAGAACTACAAGAATACTTTACAGACTGGTAATGAGAAGTTACATTTTAATTTACATTTCCATATTTTTCAAATATAAGGCTACAACAATTACAATAGGCTACACATTAACATTCTTCCAAAAGAAGACAGTGTAGATACAGTTGAAAGCAAGAGTTGTTTTTAACAACATTTATTTACAATATTGAAAATAACCTTCTTGACATAGCCTAAGCCTGTTTGTTGTAGCTCTTTACAACCATAATATAGCCATATCTTGTGATGGCAAAACATTAATGAAATCAGAAACGTTCAACATGGTGGTACAGGTCCCTTGTTGAGTTAGGCTAATAAATTGCTGTAAATATCCACAAGTGTGCCATATGTGTGCAGTATGCAATTAACACACACACACACACACACACACACACACAGTGAGAGAGAGAAAGAAAGATAGAGAGAGAGAGAAAGAGAGAGAGATTCAGTGATGATAATTTTTTGATGGTGTCAAAAGCAATGCCAGTATATTCCCTGGTAGCTGATGATGATGATGATGATGATGATGATGATGATGATGATGATGAGAATGATGGTCTCTTAGGTCAATGATACTTCTTTATTTTTTCTGGAAGTTGGGTCTTGGATTTTAGAAGGTAGGAAAACAGACCATTAGAGCATACTGTTATGTTTATGACACAATGCAAAGTGAATTGACGTGTTGTCATGCTAAAACATACGAAGAAGTGAAGATGTGGAATGATGTTGTTACCTTTTCTTCGAATTATCAGAATGGCAGCTGCAATGATCACTCCAGCAGAACACAGGAGTCTGGCAACATTCACTAACCACTGATGGTTGGGTGTATCTTTTGAAACAGATAAAACAACTTCAGCTTACTCCATATCATCCTTTAACTTTTACAGCAAAAAAGTTTGGCTTTCACTTCACATATTAATTCACAATGAGATAAGCTACAGAGGAAAAAGCAATATTTCACAATCCTGAGGGGTAATGGAATTTAATACATTTATGCATTGCCAGAGGATCATGGAACATTCAATATCAATCAAAATCAATTGAGCAACACCATAGATTTTTTATTTAATATTTTTAAAAATATATATTTATTTTAATGTTTCAAAAGGCTTTGATAGCATCTTAAGTCTTAACAGGATGAAAATAACCTTTTTCAGATTTATTGTTAAAACGTGTACATTTTTCTAAATTGTGCACTCAAATTACTTGCGTAATTTGTGCATGATATGGTGCATTTTAAATTGAGGATATGGTCTCTGGCAGTGTATGCAAAGGATGCCTGCCAAACAGACAACAACAACAACAACAACAACAACAAAAACGATCATGAAAGTGTGATCGTTTATGAGTTCTCAGATAGCCAAATACTTTCAGGCAGATAATTGCAAAAACTAATCATGAGAAGTATGTTTTGAATCATTTTTATAACCCAATCACACTGCTTGGTTATTGAACTAGTGTCTTAGTAGGCTAATAGGCTTTTAAACACAGGTCTTGTGGGAGACACAGAAAACAAGTCTGGTTGGAGACACAGAAAATGTTTGCAAAATAGAAAATATTTCTTTAATTTATGGCTCTGGTAATGGGTTAATTATAATTTCAGACTGTGCGGGACCCCAAGAACAAAATGTGCTTTGTTGTTGCTTTAGTAATAGAGCTGTAGAAATCCCTCTAAAAAGTAAATATGTTTTTAATTATATTTTCCTACTAGTTCACAAGGTATAAGATAAAGCATATAGGCTATTCAAGATATTTACCTGGGAGGGACTGTGATGTGATGGTGCTGAATAGTGCACTATCTTCTCATACTGTTTGTATGATATTATTGTCACCCTGTAAGAAGTTATTTCTAAGGTAACATTATGTTGAAATGTGAAATAGTTGAGCTAGCCTCCCCCAACCTTGAGTGTGTGTCAATGGCTGCTCTTTTAGTATGCTAAGTATCCAGGCCTTTCTGAAGCCTGCCTCCCATCCCCCGTTAACACTCTGTCCCCTCACAGTGAAGACAGAGAGAACAATGGTGACTACATATTATAGTACTGTTTGAATGTACAGAAATGTAATGTATGTCATTGTATGTCATGTTTGGTCTCATTTTGATGGTCTTAATCTAAGTATTTTCATGGTCTCAGTGTCATATAGAAATAGGTAAGTCCTGACATGTTTATCTGAGGTCTGCAATACCTGGTCATTTCAAGGTATCCATCCAGAGTCATTAACATGTAAGGGGTTACACCCCCACTTACCCCCTTCGTCCTGAAATGTATTTAAACTAGCTCCAGACAGAAGTAAATCAGAGATGGGGTACTCTTCATGGAACCCTGTCACTCCGTTGCCTTTCCATAGGCAATGTAACCTTAAGACAATAAAACCTGAATCCTGATTGTTCCAAAGTCCTGATCCAGTCTCTCAGACTACTTACTATTAGATGTTAATGGCTGGAGTGTCGTACCATCAATGTACACATGGTCATTTCCTGATCCTAATAGCAGAGAGTTAATGCAATGTTCATTAGAACAGTACCAGGCAGGCATAACATAATTATTTGGCGCCCCAACAGGCCTATTGAAAATTACAATTTTCCACTTCTTCCTTATCTGTCTCCATTTCCTTCAGACCTCTCTGCATCTACCATATGTAGCGTGCAGAGGCTACCACAAATACTGTTAATTCAAAAGAATCTTTGAAAAATCTTTTACTGTACAATAATTTAATCTACACATTGTTCAAAATCAATCTAAATTCAGCAGCACGCAGACCTGACTGAACTGAAGATATTTTGTAATGAGGTATGGTGCTGTCATGTAACATAGCTTACATTATTTATAATTACTTGCATGGCATTACCTTTGACTTGGATAATGACTGAGTTTTCATTTGTTGATCTCACATTTCTAGGATGATGCAACTTTATACACAGCTATAATTTCCTGAGTCTTCTGTTTTGATCTTTTTGAGAGTGAATTTCGCCTCGCCCTCTTTTACTATGTCAAAGTCGATTCCAATTCCATTCTTGCAAAGATACATTTTCAAAGGGATATGCGTTGTGGCCACAAAACCAGTAGGCCAAAATGTAAGCTTACATTTTACAGATAAATAGCCTCCCTCAGCTAAATGAGTATTCCCAAAAAAAATGTCAGCCACTTGAAAGTCTGAAACATAAAAATCAACATCAAATGAGTATTCTTATATACTATGGCTTCATAATGTGAGATTATTTGGGAGAAAATCCAACAGTTAAGTTTAAAAAATAAAGGATTACCTTTGACTTGGATGATAATGGATTTTTGGCCAACACCTGATATTGTATTTACTTCAACATTATCTTTTGAGTAGTACACACAACTGTAATTCCCAGAGTCTTCCTGGTTAACATCTTCAAGCTTAAATGTTGCCTCTTTTGAGACTGTAAGGATTTCCTTTTTTATCTCGACTTCATTTTTGCAGAGATAAACATGCAGCTCATCGCTAAACACCTCATATGTGTGAAAAACACATTTCAGTTCCAGTGTTTCCCCTTCTAAAACATCTGTCGCACTCGTAGAGATTTCAGCCGAGCTAAATTCTGCAATATTAGGTAAAATCTGTTACCCTCAGTATGTAATCTAGTAATTTACATTTCTAGATCATGGATTATTGTGTGCAATGAAGTGATGTACTCTGAAGTAATCAAATATGAAGATATATTGATTAGGCTTAGATAGGCTACCTGTTTGATAAGATGTCTTCATAACACTTGAAAATGCTTCATCAAGGTCATCCCATGATAAGACAAGAATTTAAGTTAAAAATATATATGCACATTAAAAGGCCTTACACAAGAATTACTGAGCAATTCATTTAATTTCAAAATATATTCTAGGAATGTACTTTTCAGAACATGACATTATTATCGATATACATCTTTTAAATAAATTGTTAGATCAACTAAATAACTATCACCTGACGAATGTTTATGTCTATCTATTGCCTTTGGCTAAGTTTCACTTACCAATAATAATTAGTAGGAAAGTCATTTTTGAAATAAGAGCTGAAGTAAGAGATGTGACCCCTAGGCTTCACTGACCTGCACTGAAACAGGCTCATTTTTAGTTTCTTATGTTTGTCATGGCCAGCAAAAAAACACAAGATAAAGAGAGGACACAGTGGTTTTGGTCAAACAAATGGTTATTTAAAAAGGATGACAATCAGTCTACTCTAAAAGAACAAATGTCCAAATATTTTGAGGGGAGACTTGAATTTATCCAAGTCTTGACATGAGTTACACATAAAGAATAGACACTGCCTGGTGAGGAGAAATCAACTAAAATAGGTGCAATAGGTGCATTGGCTATGCAAGGCCTGAGGAGAGCATGAGTTAATAGTAGGTTAGAAAACATGCAAATAGCACCTGTAGGCCTACACAACTAATGGGTTAGCGGACCTAATTAGTTTTAAAGGTCCCATATTACGCTTTTTCCAAGCTAACTTTTTTTTTTTTTAGCTCTAATGCTCAGAACAGGTTGTTTCTCATGGGGGGTGCACCAGGAAACTAGACAGCTGCACCCAACACATTTGCCGTGTTCGAAAATGCGTACTTGGTACTACTGGTGTACTGATCCTGGCATGAAGTAGTACGTCGTATGCAGTATGTGGAAAATATGATTTTACCAGTATGCAAACGTTTCCCGGATGTTATACTGATGGCATACTGATGGCGGCCAAATCGCCAGTGTACAAGAGATGCTCACTACTCGGATACTTCAATCCCATAATTCAACGCATTCTCGCAATTCCCGCGATCTTTCCCCTCACTGAAAATTCCTGGCAGCAATGGCGAACAGTAGTGGTGGTTTTGCTGAAACTTTAGTGACTGCAAACTAACTATTTGAGGCATTTTTTGACACAGTAACCGTTTTAACTTGCACAATGTGCATATCTCTTGGACATATGACTGTTTTAGTTGTGCTTTGTTTGTTTGTAAGAGATATAAGTTCGTTTTGGTTAGCATTTGAGCAACTGTGCATGGCTTTACATTCAAATGCCAGCCAAAGACGTTAGCTTGATTGCTAACCATTAACTTCAATGGAGGTAAGCAAGCTAGCGCGGGAAGCAAGCTTCTAACATGAGTTTAAAGCTGATAGGTCTTTGTTGGTAACATGGTTGTGTAGTATATTACAAGAAAACTATCACTTTTGGCTTACTACACTGTATACTATGGTGTGTGTAGCATCCAGTACTCAGTATATACTGAAGCAGTATGCAGTATATAGCACGTAGTATGCCTTTCCGAACGCAGCTATTGAGTATTACCCCTGTAGCCTATGACAGACCACCCCTTCAATTGATCATTTTCATTGTTCTCAGCTGCAAAGTGCCTGCCAACTTCTCTCTCTCTCTCTCTCTCTCTCTCTCTCTCTTTTTTGCAATTATCCATTCTCATTGCCCTCAGCTGCTTATGTGGCTGCCAATGTTGTGGGACCCACCCAACTTACCCTGTGACATACGTAGTTAGGAAAATTCTATGCACTGTAGGTGGTTTAAGCACACAGCAGCTGAACAGTTACTAACAGTGTAAATTGTCTATTTTAACAATTGAGGCTTGTTATCCAACTTAAAGTGTGTGTAGAGGCTGTATAGACCCAGGAAACACATTCAAAAGCCATAAAAAGTGATTTTTCGTAATATGGGACCTTTAACCTGTTTGGTTAGGGTAGGCCTATGTTTTCATGTGAAAGTATAGATCTAAAAGGCTGCTTACTGTCGTTATAGTTACCATTCCAAAACTTTTTAACAGAAAAACGTCTCAATAGCTATTTATACAAAGTTAATGCCTACTTCATCAGCCAATCAGAGAAGAGAATGGCATTCTGATGGGAGATAAAGGTATGTAAAGAGCAACATATAGACGAGACAGCGTGGGGTCAATACAAGTTTATGTTTTATTTGAAACGAAAACACAGACACACACACACACAAAAACTCCCTCTTCCGACACTGCAGACCTACAACAAATAAATCAAAACATTATTCAGAAATGCTGTACAAGTTTCTACTTTGCAGTAGGCCTATATTGAAAGGCTGAATGTGCAATATAATCACAGTAGACTGACGGATAAACAAATTAAATTAAAACCTTATGAATAAATAGGATATCTTGTATATATCCTATACCCCATGATCCACATAGTAGCAGGCATTTGATACAATTTTAAAGTTTCATTACATTTTTGGCCATGAAATCCACTCTGAATCCACCCTTCTGATGGGATCAGTTTAAATAAGATTTTTTGAATGAAAGTGATCCCAATGCCACTAAAAATGTCTGAGAAAATTGTTGAAATAGACTGAACTACAGTATTTGACTTAGTGAAAGTGTGGCTAAACAATATTCAATCACCAATGAAAGTTTAGCGACTGTTAGGGAACTAAACTTCTACATTAAGTCAGAATGTAAGAATTGATGTTGTATGACATTCTTTTTCTGCTCAAGAAACGATGAATGATCAGAATAATCGCTGTTACGATGAGTCCAGCTGACAACAGGAGTCTGATGACATTCACCCACCTCTGTTCAATACCTTTTGAAACACATGAGACTATGTCAGGTTCTCCAGAAAGGTTATGGAACATCTATTTTAATTCAAATTTAACACTCACACACTCTTGCCTCTGTTTGCCACGACTTTGATGGTGACCGGAAATGTATTTGTGGACCTCACGTTGCAAATATCATATTTGTTTGTTGAGTACACACAGCTGTAATTGCCCGAGTCTTCGGCACTGACATGTTTGAGTGTAAAGAAGGCCTCTGGTTCTCGTGTTAACAGCTCCATTCTCAGTCCAATTCCATTCTTGCAAAGGTACATATGTAGAGTACCCTTTATACTGGCCTCAAAATCAGCACATTTCACAAGTATGTCGCTGCCCTTAAAGACAAGTGTTTTTGCATAGGCTTTGGCTGGTGTAAATTCTGTAAAGATCAAATCAAATATCAAATATGCTAGGTTGATTATATAAATTACAGTAATTAAGCATTATGTGAGATACCATGAAGTGAAATAATAAAATAATCATGCAGTACCTGCCTTAGAAGCTGTGTCGATAACACACGTAAAGGCTTCAGTACAATGCACCCCATGATAAGCCATATATCTGACTAAAATAAATATAAGTCAGGTGTTGAATTTTATTTTTAATTTACTTCCCACATCACTGCACCATACACATCTAATATTTAATATTCACATTCTAACACACTGCATCTCAGACACACACACACACACACACACACTTCAATTTGTCCACCTTTTTTTTACATTTAATTTATTTTTGAAAGACATATGCCACATGCACAGACTACACACAGTATGGCAGTTTCACAGTTAACACACAGTTTCATCACCCCCCTCCCTCCATTATGGACAAATACATCGACACCGAACACAATTTCACTGCTTAGTTACTATCCCTGTGAGAAATAGGCTTGTATT
Source organism: Sardinella longiceps (assembly GCA_027497455.2). Classification (NCBI taxonomy): domain Eukaryota; kingdom Metazoa; phylum Chordata; class Actinopteri; order Clupeiformes; family Clupeidae; genus Sardinella; species Sardinella longiceps. The sequence goes on from JAODXP020004086.1 coordinate 17,057, forward strand.
GTTGTATTTTGTCTTTATCCACCAAGGTCATGACAACAATCCATACAAATAGTTGCCTTGCATTGTAACCTAAGTTGATCTGATAAATCAACTTCACAACTGGCTCAATAGCTAATATTTCTATCAATCTCAAGAGTTTCTCTCACCGATCATAAGAATAAGGAGGCTCATGGCTGAGACGTGCAGAATTGGAAGATATGAACCCTATCATCCACTGACCTGCACTTAAGGACACACATTTTTAGTCAGTCCGGCCTGTTATGGCCAGCTCAGAACCTCAGTTTCTTAAGGGAAGTAGGCTAGGCCACAGTGATATGGTTGACCAAATGTATTTGTTTAAAAGATGAAAAATAATGAAGTGCTGTAAAAAAGCATGACTAGGGGAGAAAATAGAATGTATGTACGTGACTGAATGCAATGCAAATAGGAAAAAGAAAAAGAGCAGGTCAGGTAATATACAAAACAAGTAACTTTTTGATCTGTTTTTCATTTCATCAGTGGTAGTTATGGTGAAACGGTTTGAAATACCACCAGGAGAGCTTTCACTTTTACTTAATTCAGGAAGTCAAGTCAGCACTTCGCTCGTAAGTAGTTCTTCTAGTCTAAAGTGTGTACTTTTGCCATATCTTAGCCTCAATATCAATTTGCCATATCTGAGCCTTTCTATATTGACAGAAAGAGTCCATTAAACATGCGGTATGCTACAGTATGTCCAGTGTGTTCAAGTCACAGGCCTGATTTTCATTCCTGCGTGTTTTAGGGAGCACCCGTTACTAAGTATATGGGAGATGAAGAGATGAACTAAAAACAAAAAAAGGTCTCAGTGACAAAACAGATTCGATTCAAGCACGTGGATACACTGTTCATGTGTGTTGTTAAGATAAAAGACAGAGATAACACATGAAAAACAAGTGTCAACAGAGAAACTTACAGAGTAGTGACTTATTGAGAGAGAAGAGAAATCTAAATAGAAAAAAGACGACCACAAATTCTGCCAATACCAATGTCACACCTGAAGATGACACAGACCACAAGGTCATAAAGAGGTCACAGTGACATTGTCATTAAATGAATAATAAATAGGGCACAGCCTTTTGTGCTAGTGCATTAATCACTCTGCTGCTTATGAAGGCTTAGAGAGGTACAGTGTTATGAACATTCTTTTTTTAATGTAGTCATTTGTGCTGATATCATTACATGACATGAGACATGATATCTATGTAACTGCTCAAGCACATGTGGTCACGATTCACACTGAAATATGTGAGCCTAAACCACAGTAGCAAATGTTTAGCAAGCATAAGCAGAAAATGCCAGAAATGCAGAAATGTTCAGACACACTCCTATCAAGTCAGTAGTTATTAGTATTATTAGCAGGGTGTATTGCACATTATCTTGTAGAAAAATAATAAATCACAGACTCTACCAAAAGATTTATTTAAATATTAGTGAGCTGTGAGGTGGTCATGGGATCATGAGAAATTAAGTCCTGTAACTAGCCTAGAAATATTAGACATACTTTAGGGGAGGCAAATAGATTTGCTCAGCCAGTACGTCTAGTAGCAAGTCATAGGTAATTTGATTGATCGGACACCGTTGATGTTAACTAATCACAACGTTATATGTGTTTAGGGCAGGCTTAGCTGAAATTGGCACTAACATCTTGTTCGTTCCTCTGAATGGTCATAGACTATCCAATTGCGTGCAGAAGCAGTTTGAAAGATAACTGCCTTGTTCTGCCCATGATTGAGTTTGGTCTTTCTATCGGTGCCATACACTTTTTACATGTTTTACATTTTAAAGTTATAGGATGGCTTGCCAGGCCCAGGCAGGCTATTCTGTCACAGTTTCACAAAAAAAAAAAAAAAAAAAAAAAAAACAGATGGAGGGTGTTCATTAGCCTGACATAGCCCGCCCATAATACGAATGTTCATACGTATCATGGTCTGGGCACGGTCCTCTGATCAGACAGAGAGCACATCAAGACGTCACTGCTCCTGCCAAGCACACCAGGTAAACCAAATTTAAATGCCCTGAGCAACGTTATCACCAAGAATGGAATTCAAGCCTGTTAAATCTAGAGCACTGGTAGTGAGGAAGGTGACTGACTAAGACAACCTTGCTGTGCAAAAGGCCAGGGCATAAAATGAGTTTCTAAGTGAGATTTGAAAACACCCAAGGACAGATACAAGCGTACATGCATTGCCATCTCGTTCCAGAGCTTAGGAACTTTCACTGCAAAGGCCCAATCACCTCTGCTTTTAGCGATGAACAACAAGTTAGAGTTTGGTCTAATGATCTACATGCCCTAGTAGAGATGTTGTCTGAACCTTTATGAGATCTGATAAATAAGGTGGGGCATTACCACGTAAAGATTTGGAAAAAAAAACAAAAAACAAAAAAAAGAATTTTGAAATGTATTCTGTATTGGCCAAGGAGGCAGTGAAGAGGTGCAAGCACAGGAGTAATGTGATCCCACTTTTAACTTCTGGTTAGAATGGATGGCTGTAGGCTATTATTCTGAACCAGTTGGGACTGAGGAGCAGTTGGGAAAGAGGAACAGCTAGTGCCTGTATATAGGGCGCTGCAATAATTTACACGGCAAGATACAAAGGCATTAATAGCAATCTCCAAATTTTTGAAGGATAAGAATGGATTGACCTTGGATAAATGCCTTAGCTGGAAGAAGTTAGATCTTACACCCATCATTCACGTTAAACTTTGAGGCTATTTAATGACATCATTTAGAATATCAAACAGGAAATGGACAGACAAATAAGGTAGAGAAATGCATTACATTTATTATACATATGTTTTATTTCCTTATATTGATTGTAAGAAATGCAGATAAAAATGCAAGGAAATAATTGCATGTCCTGTCAACAAATGATCACCTGAATGGTGTGCAGTAGCCCACACACACATAATGTATGAGACGCGCACACAAGCATACACACAGTGTTGGCAGATAGTAATAGTAATTTTTACACATAAATGCCAAGGTTATAAAGGTCGCCTACTCTTGAGAGACAAAAATAACCCTGGGAAAAGTATGGATGTTCAATGACGTTTGTCCATTCCAGAAATGACGAACAAGAACAACCACAACTGCTATAAGCACTCCAACTGAACACAGAAGTCTGATTATATTCATCCGTCGCAGGGGGACATCTGGGGGACTGTGAGGAATATCCATCTCTGTTGAAACACACAAAGCAATATCATGTCCTCCAAATAGCTCTTGCAGCATGTATTTAATTAATAAAACATATCATATGCTTACCCAGATTGCCTTCTTTTGTCATGATTTGAATAATGACTGAATTTTCATCTGGTGTCCTCACGTTGTCAACGCTATGTTTGTATATTGAGTACACACAACTGTAATTGCCTGATTCCGCTCTTCTGACTCGTCTGAGCGTAAAGTCAGCCTGCATTCCCTGGATTACCTCTATGTTGACTCCAATTCCATTCTTGCAAAGGTACATGTGCAGTGTTTTTTCATCACTGACTCCAAAGACAGCACATCTCAGATCCATGTTGTCACCCTCGTACACCTGTTTGTTTTTAACAAATATATGGGCCATCCCAAAGTCTGAAACATATACAAAAGAACAATATTTAAAGCAAATAGGCATTCCTGTTTGAGGAATCAGTTGAACAATTCTGTTTCCCCCTCTACTGTAAAAACATTTTTATGATTACTGATGTAGTACCTTTCACTCGGATGGAGACTGAATCTTGGCCTTCGACAGTCGCAGTGTGAGCTGCATGTATATATATTGAGTACATACAACTGTAATTTCCAGAGTCTTCTTTTTTAACATCTTTAAGCTCAAAAATATTCTCTGTTGAGGTTGTAAGTGTTTTCCTCCTGATTTTTATTCCATTTTTGCAGAGATACATGTGTAGCTCATTCCCCTGCGTTTCATTGTTGGTAAAAATGACACATCGAAATTCCAAGATATCTCCTTCTACTACTTCAGCCTTACTTGGATATATTTTGACAGAACTGAAATCTGTAAATTAAGGTAAATTAATTGTTGATAGTATGCTTTAGAATGTAAAGTATGATTGTTTAGATATTATTACATAAACGAATAATCTGAAGTTTTGAAGTTTGCTTATTTTGATTTTAACCAAAAGCATCTATAACAATAGTGCAAGGGGCACGCCATTCCACCACTATAAATCAATAATTTTTAAAAAGTTCAAAACAAAATAAAACAGTTAAATATTAAACTGTAGAAAGGAGTAGATGATCCCCACAGACAAAGAACTACCTGTGTTGTGTCCATGGAAGACGGCCTCTTCAGAAGTTCAAGGTAGGTTACTCTCCATAAACTGTTTTACACATATTACTTACACTTACAGAGCTAGGGACACTTCAGTTTGTCTGTAGGCATCCACAACTTACTTCTTCAGAAGTTCAATGTTGTTTTGAGCTTTCCAAAAGTTTAAAGATAATTATTTAGCATCGGCTAAATGACGTGCCCTATTGCACTGCAGTTTTCGGCTCAAAACACATCTAATTGAAGCGACTGATCTGCCAACTCAACGTATGAATACCCAAACATAAATCATTTGCCATAGAAAGCATTTTACTCTGGATTATTTATTTAAAATGATCATTCAGTGTAATTCAAGCATAGCCCAGCCTGTCAACTGCAGTAGGCAGGATAGTGAGTGGAACAGAAGAATTTGGAACATAGCCTGAACACAAATACAAATATGCAGTTTAACATTCAACGCCAAATTCATTTACATGAATTCATCCATTTTTGCCAAAATTATTTTGTTCTACTATCTAGTGCAGTTGGCAGCACTGCAACCCAGCTATGTTTGTCTGACGCCGACTGTTCAAATTGTTCTAGTTGGTCGCATTATATGAATTAAAACCTAATTAAGTTTGACCCACCGGTTTGAGAAGATGTGACCAAGAGACATGAAATGCCTTTTGGGAGAAGAACAATTGAGAAGAAACATGTTAATTTATAAATACAGATGCATTGTATTGATGAAGACATTGCCAAACAATTTTTTTCAGATAAAAATACAATAGTCACCAATGCTTATACTTTTTAATGTGAGTAACGTAATTCATTTTTATATTTTCTGTCCAATTTTAGTACATTTCCTTTTTCATTGGAACCAAAACCTCGTTTTGAAACTTGATGTTTTCCAGCTGTGAAAATTACCACACGTTTTGGTAAATGACTATGTGCCGTGCTATTTAACACAGAACTCTAATAAATCCAGGTCACTACATGGTCAAAAGATGCCAGTAAAGATAATGAATTAAAGCAATGGCACGCTTTGAAGAAATTTTATCATATAAATCATCATACACATTACTTAGTATCTTGCTTCAATTTGTCTTTCGTAGAATAGACTTAGTTAAGACCGGTTAAGTGTCACTCACCTATGAGGAATAGGAGTTCCATTTCATAGTCATGAAGACGTGAAGAATATGATGAGGGTGATATGCCTCCTGGCCTGTACTGCAGAAACAGAGTCATAGTGTTACAGTGTCGTCATCAAATATTAGAGGAAGATGTGTTAACTTGAAGATAGTTTTGAATATTTTCAAGCTGGGGTGCTTAAAGTTTTGATTTGGGGGGGGGGGATTCAAGGGGCATTGCTGTTCAATTGGCAAGTCTCAAACCAGTAGCCTCATTTTCTTCAAAGCAGGGTTTAAAGGGGGGACATGAAAACATGAAAACAACAAATTTGATCAATCAGGCCTAAAATCAAAGTCACCTTGGCTAATACTCGATTCAACTCATAATATAGATGTCTCTTTCATATATATAACTGTTAAATGTGTTTTGTTATGTTTGCTAGAGATGACTTACGTCAAAAATTCCGCCCACTGCTTCATCCTGGTTGGTTCATCCGTTCAGTCCTGAAATACCTTTAATGGACACAATATCAGATGGCTGCGCCCGAGGGGCGCTGCATCTGACGTGAGTGAGGTTTATTAGTATCTTTATCTGTCTCACTCTTTCTAAAGAGTGTGTTTAGTGCAGTTTGTTTTTTGATTTTTGAACACTTATGCATGGGTAGTGCCAGTTGAGTTTTTTCTGACCTTGCCACACCCGACTCAAGTATAGCACAGTAAGATGCCATGTAGGTAAAGATGATCAAAGAATATATGTTCTGTAGGCCTCCATAGTTGACTAAAACTTTTTGTGCATGATATAATTGTGAGTAGGCCTACCTGTGTGAATGAACAATATGAACATAACAAACATGTGGTTGGAGAAGTGCTAAAGCGAGCTGCTGTCGACGATGTGTATTAGTAGAAGCAGACAATGAACTAGAATAGACACATGCGCATACAGTACCATTGAAATTTATACTTCTCACGGTTTCAGAAAGAGGTAGACGACCAGACACAGCAGTGGTTAGACTTGCTACAAATGCAGACATGTTGACACAGTGTACGCTTTCCACTGGGTGCTTAGCCGAGAGCCTGTATTAGACTGCGGTTTATGTGTGGTATCGTTGGCAAGATGCATTTGCTTTAGAGATGCATAGTTCAGGGAGGATGACAGGTTGGCATTGTGCTTGAATATCAAATGGAAATAAAGTGAAATTATATTGTGTTACAGTCTGGCTCACAAACTGGAAGGGGAATCGCGGGGGAGGGGGAGGGGTGATCCAGAATACCATCTGTGACCACATTGCCTTGGCGGAGGTCTGCGCTCTCTGAGCGCGTTTCTAGTTTTTTATTCTCTTCACTCAGCCTCTGCTGTTCCAAGCTCTTAAACAGAGACAAAGACCTTGACAGAAATCCAAGAAATCTTTATTTAAACATATCAAAATGGACAAAAATACATAAGATAGAATTCTATAACAACAATTTTATTATTAGAGCTCATCCTCTGCTCACAAAATTGTTCCAAGCTCTTAAATAGCCACCAGTGATGAGGCAGTGGTAATATGGTTAAAGGATAGCACCAGAGTAAGTTTAAGCATAGCCCTGTTGCACGATCCTTCTAACAGCAATGTACGTGAAACACGTTACATTGAGTCAACGGCTCCTCAGATCTTACTTTCGGTTTTGAATCAGTTTCCACTGATTCAGTGTAAAGTGCTTCAGGGTGCTTGCGCAAGTCTTGAAAGTCTTAAAAAGTATGGAATTTTGAAAAGCCTTTTTCCAGACCTTGAAAAGTCTTGGATTTTGTGTCAAAGTCTTAATAAAGTATGGAAAAAAGTATGCTAAAAGACACAGAATATTTTGAAATAAGAAATAGTATAAGGGTGTAAAAACTATGATTTTATTAACCAGTCACGTACCGTACAGGATACGTATCGTACCTACTAGCCTACTGGAACAATATTCAATCGACTCATCTATGCTGTTTACTAGTTGCTTTGATAAAAGGTTTTAATTCATGAATTCAAAGTAGGCTAGCCTATTGTGGAAACAGGTCTGTATGCATGATGCATTCCAAAAACAGTGGAAGTCATAGCCATATCTATCTGTAGATCTACAATGAGGTAGCCATAACATCACTGTACCAAGCACAGCTGTTTTGTAGTCTCAATATAGGCTGAAGTGGTAATTTCAGAGATTCCATGACTAACATGTTGGTCAAGGAATAGCCTACCCTGTGCTAATTAGGCTACTGATTTAGAAACGCAAGGTAGGCTACTGAAGCCCATTTCCTCAGTGAAATAATTTATAATGAATATCAGTGAATTTTAACAAATTGCAAAGACAGACGTCAAACTATACAAAGATTATGGCCTAGCTCCTGACTGTCCAACAGCATGTTTTGGGAATCCTTGGAGGTAGGAGACAGATGTGAATTGCCCCATTTGAGACCAACAAAGCCAACTATTTAGTATCAGGGCCTTTACAGTGCAAAATAAGCACCGACATACCCTAGCATCCAAATTCTTACTGGAGGAAATGAGTTGTGATTTGCATAATTTTTTGATTAATCAGATAAAAAATTTTTAATCGTTTGACAGCACTACAAGGTCTCACTGACTTCCTACTACAATGTTTACACCCAGACAGGGCTACTCTTGTTAGTGATCTCATGCAGCATTCAAATAATGTGCAATGCAGTAGGTAATCCATTTAATTAATTGCTAGCTATCTAGCAGCTTGTTAAAATGTACCAGATTGCAGGAAATGGCAACTCATTTTTTGAAAATTTCTTGGGGGGGAACCCCCAAACCCCCCTACTATTTCTCTATACAAATGTGCACCCTATACTATTCATTGATGTTCTGCCTTCACTGTTGTTGTGTCATGTGTTGTTCACAGTATAAGATGCCGAATTTGATTCTATGTGCTGTATTTTCGTGATCTTTTTTTAAATTATTATTTTAATTGGGGGGGCGGGAGGTAGTTGCGCCCCTGAGTCAAGGTCTTGGGGAACAAAATATCAGTTTTGAAAAAGTCTGGAATTTTGATTTGGAAAAAGAGCAAGCACCCTGTGCTTGTTCGCTACTGCGTTCACGTTTGGTCTATGCTGTTCCAAATAATTTTTTTCCACTCGCTAACTGGTGTTATTAGCATGCTCCTTCAACAGGGCTATGCTTGAATACACTCCCGAGCTATCCTTTAAGGAGCCTGACTAGTGTGCTAGTATAATCTGGAAGTTGTGAGTACAAATCCTGGCTGCCACCATTGTGCCCTTGAGCAAAGCACTTAACCCTAAGTTGTTCCAGGGAGAGACTTGCCCTGAAGTTATCGGTAGTTGCAAGTTGCTTTGGATAAAAGCATCTGTTAAATGCATAAATGTAATGTACTGTAAATGTAAATAGAGACAAAGACATTGACAAAATGCCCCATAGTCAAAAATGTATGAGATAGCATTCTATTACAGCATTCTTATTCAGTACAAGCATGAAGCACTTGATTATAAGTGATGTGGAAGCGATATGATATAATGGAGAATTGGATTTATACAACATTATCTTCTATCATAATTTCACCATCATCCTGATGAAGTTGAGAATCTTCATGTTCTTTCATCTTATCTGCGCAAAGGGTAACAGTGGGTAAATATTTGAATAGAGTTTCAGTCAGCACTGGCAAAGATACGACAGCCTCTTAATGTTTACAAACTTTTCCAATTAAACTCAGTAATTTTAGAAATGGGGACATGATCATACATGTACCTTTGAAACAAATCCTGGAGTACTCCAGCTCTTCTGGACTGTACAGATAGACACAACGAGAAGCACAGATGGAAGGGATGGTTACAACCAGGCTAGAGAGAAAGTAAGCTAAAAGTAAAAAAAAAAAAAAAAAAAAGACTGGGAAACCACCATGACCAACACCAGGGTACAGTAAAAGTTTTATAGAGGGTTTCATGAAAGAACAAGGAAATTGCATCAAAGGAATATAAGGATGTATGTTTTGCTTGTTTTGTGTTAATGCCTTCAAAAGTCACAATAATACATATGGGCAACACATACCAAGAAGCGTCCTGCAAGAGGGGGCATGAGGGGTTTGTGTTGTTTGACTGTAGATCACATCTGTCTCAGGTATTTCCATAGTATCACTGGATGAGAGAGGAGGCAGAAATGTGAGACAGGGTGTCATCCTACAACATTACAATGTAGACCTAACTCAATCCAGGGCTCTACGCTAACTTTTTTCTTTAGGAGCACTCTGACACCATCACTTGCCATCAACAATGTGAAGGGAAAAAGACTTGCAACAACTTCCCCAATTTCTGACATTAATTTACTCTGTGTTATGAAAATGAGGACAATAACAAACCACTGTATTCTCAATGTAAGTGTGTAAGCCTCGCATATGGAGTCAAATTTAACAGCCACCCAGACACTTCTCAAGCTCTATAATGGGATGTGATGCAGTGAATGACTTATATATTCTTACCACTGTGCATTTGGCGATGAACCTGGTGTAAAATACAACAACAACAACAACAAAAAGGTGGTTTGGAGGGTTGGTATGAAGCACTATATCACACAGGAGTAGTCCATATACCTCTCATCTTTCCAACTTTTTTAATTTGGGAAAGGAAATCAGACGCGAGCAGTTGTAATGAGTAAGTAACAAATCAGTTACTTACATTTTTTGAGAGCACTTCTGAAGAGGTACAATGTTGTTCCAAGTAAACAAAGTAAGATAATAGGAATGATCAACATCACCATCACAGGAACAGCTGTGGGTGTTTCTTCTTCCTCTGGAAAATGCCGTAATACAAACCAAAAATTTAAACTAGCCTTTTTAGTATTTTAAATAGTGCTGGCAAAAAGGCTTAAACTCAAGTCATTAATCCAAAGAAATTAACTTAATAAAGATATATACCTGGGCTATTGGATAGCTTAAACGATCTACAGTATGTTTAATTTGGCCACAGCAATCAGATTTACATTATACCTTCAGATCTGTCACCTAGTCAAAGATTGAGTTCAACAACTCCAAATTTGCCAGCTCATTCAGGGTTGTATGACATTTTATTGATGCCGGTGCAGAATAAAAGCCAAATTTAAAACATATCATACTATATCGCTTCTCTTCAAATGGAATCGTTGGAAAAAAAATAATGAAGTGGGCTGAAGTATTTGAAGTCTGGGACTGGGCTCTAAGCAGAATCAATCCTCTTGTGCCTGCCTATTTCATTGGATTTAATAAGCCTATATACAAGATTTCACAGATTGATCCACTATGCCCATGAATGAGAGAAACACCATTGTTCATTGCCTCCCTTCTACCTCAGTGAAAAATAGTGAGGGAGTGGAAATCTCTCTGGCTTAGTGATGATGCAATTTTTAAAATGAGAAAATAGGAATTACTTTACCAGAGGATCTATGAAAATATTTTTATGAAATATGGAACCCACTGAAATTCCTTCAAATGATGCAAAGCGCATCCCCATTATGTTTTAGTTTTGTATGGCAATGTGAGTCGGTGATGTGGGCATTGTTTATAATGTAAATTCAAAACACTGTATCCAGTTGTATTTGATCTGTGGCCTACTGTCTTTCTTGAATGATATAATTTGAGAAAAAAAAAATTCTCAGCACCTACCTCTCTGAGGGACTTCCAGTGTACCTGCAGTAGGGAGACGAACACCTATTCACCCTCATTAAACAAACCAAAAACTAGAGTTCTGCTTTAAGAAAATTTTATGTGTATATCAAACATGATAATGACACGTTACCTTTGACTTGAATGAAGACATAATTTTGTCCAAGTGTAGTCACCGTATGACCTCCTGCATGTTTAACTTCTGAATACACACAACTGTAATTTCCCGAGTCTTCTTTCTTGATATCCGGAATCTTAAAAGTTGTCTCTTTTGATGCTAGTAGTAGATCCATCATGACAATGACTCCATTTTTGCAAAGATACATGTGTAGGTCACTCCTATACTTTTCATTTTTGTGGAAACTGGCACATTTCAATTCCAATGTGTTCCCCTCTAATACTTCAGTTGCACTGGCAAAGATTTCAGCAGGAGTAAAATCTGAAATTTAGTTAATGAGAATATATAAATTTTGTACCATACATTACTGTATGTCTTCATATCCTTAATTATCTCCCTTCAGAACGCCATTCTCTTCTCTGATTGGCTGCTAGGTGACCATTATTTCCAGATAACTGGCTACTTTGGAAGTAGTTCCAAAAAATAACTCATCTAATAACTGATTACCGTTCCATATGAATGCCTTTCAGAATGGTATAACTATAACAACAATAAGCAACCTTGTCGATCTACTTTCAACTGAAAGTAGTACCCAAATCGAACAGGTTAGCTTCTTTTAAATTTGAGTTGCATATTTCTTTTACGTTTTATACGCTTCTTCAAATATACGAGAGATAGATAGATACGGGCGATAAGCGGGATGCACGCGTCGCCGGAGTTATTCTGCCAAATCAATTATCAATGAATAACTGGTCACCACGCCGGCCGTTATCCCTTACGTAATATCTTGATTCATTATAGAAATGTATAACAATCAAATGAATTAGAGGATCAACAATGGTATCTGGATAAGTCAAGGATAATTAAGTTTATAAAACCTAATAGAATTTCACGTACCTGTCTGAGAATGTGTCCCCAAACCACATGAAAAGACTTTATAGTGAAAATATTAGAACCAACAAGAAATACACCGTTAACTTATGCATTGTGTGCTGTCAATATCAATGGTATGACTTAGACCATGGAATATAAAACTGAACACTAAAACACTTAAAATAAAATGACTTAAATAAAAAAGGATCTATGTCTTCACACACATTACCCATCAAATTGCCATGCAACACAAATTTCTGTGCAAACAGACAATAAAGTTTTATCTTACTTATCTTATATAATACTTCAATAAATTGACTTTAACTCACCAGTCAAAAGTAGCAGGAGCCCCATTGCTGAGATATACAGAGCTAAAGATGGTGAACTGATCCATGAGGTACTTTGACCAACATGGAGAGAGACTCATTCTTAGCCAATCAGATCATTGCGACAAAAGTCTTAACAAGTAGTTTGGTTACAGTGCTTGGTTTTTAATCTACAGGGCAGTATTGAATGAGACAAGTAAAGTGACTTCCTAGAAAATAAATCTTTTTATACTACAGCATATAATACCACCTTTTTGTGCGTTCATATTATTTATAATTTTTTTGGGCATGCATGCTCTGTGCGCAATATCTCACAACTCCCTCACTCTTTGGTCAGGTTCAGTGGATTTCAAAATGTGGTCCACGAAAATTCAAGTGGTTCGTTATCGTTTTCCCGATATGACAAAATGTGGGCTTAAGGCTTTTTTTTTTTTGGTCCCAGTCCGTCCCTCCAGCTGAACACAGAAGTCTGATAACATTCACCCATCGCTGATGGGGCCCCATGTCTTAAGAAACAGAATCTAATTTTATATTTTTATGTTTCTAGAAGATAAAGAAATATTTTACTAATCTGAGGGGTGATATGGCATTAGTGATCTTTGGGTCAAAATCTGACCTCACACAGTAAACTCTCTCTCTCTGTCGGCAATGTATCCATAACAGTGTGTTTCTGTGGACACTCAGTGTATGTGAAAGTTATCCACAGTTTTAATGTTAGGGAACTACAAATTCACAGATTGTTTGACAAAAGCACTGTACTGACTCTTTAACTCTGTATTTAGTGTACACACTAAGTGAATTTCCACAAATATGGCACACATTTGAAATGTTGAAAAGTTTCACTCACCAATTATAAGGATTAGGGGACTCATTGCAGACATGCAGTGCTGAACAAATAGAGGAAGAAATAAGCCCTTGGCTTCTATGACTACTGTAATACTACAGGATATTTATTTTTAGCTAGTAAGGTTTCTTACAGGCAGCTTAGATCTGAAACACAAAGAGGGAAACCAAACCACAGCTGCTCTACACCAGTATGATGTATATCAGAAAAGCACAGGTATTGAAAAACAAAGGTTACTTACATAACCATGGTTCTATGAACAAAGGGGCTATGCTAGTCACATACTAATGGGATATCCTTCCGCTTGCCAGCAATATAGGTTGAGCAAGAATTTCAGAGTATGACCTTGCAAAAGGGTGGTATGTCCATGCGCCCACCAATATATATCCTGGAAAATGCCACAAATCCACCAAGACTTCCCGAGGCTCTGGGGAAGCAACAACTAGACTAACAAAGTCCCTTAGTCCATAGAACTGTGGCTACATAAGTTACCTTCATTCTATTTCATTTTCAGGACTATGCTAGTCACATACTTATGGGATGGCAGAGTAAGACCAGAGTAAGTTGTTTCCCCCCTTTATTAGAACCAAGTCAGAAAACAATTCATTCCTGAGAAAGCAAAGAGGACTTGAGTGTACCTGAACCCACATCAAGAGATGCAGCAACATTCACCTGATAGAATCTCGCAAAGGTGCCACAAATGTCAAGCTGAGCCCAAGAGGCAGCAACTCCTCTAGATGAATGTGCTTTCACAGTAGACAGGAGAGGGCTTACCTGACCCCGTGGTCACACGGGCGATAAAGCCACTGGTGTTGGGCGACTAGTTCCCATTCATTTTCAATGACGGTAGGCAACGGGCGATTACTACAGGCAACTGAGCAACAGATCGCCTGGTGGGCGGGGAAAAAATAGAAATGCAGGCTATTTTCTGCAAAAGTTGGGCGATTTAACAAGGCAATTTTTCATAAACGCCAATCAGAGTGAAGCCATGCGTGACGGCATACTTTCAAAAAGAAATTTTGATCGGACGCCTGTAATGGCGGAGCTAACGCTAAAATCGCATTTATCTGTAACAAACTAAGAAGTTAAGGATTTATGACTTTTGATATTTTGTAAAACAAGGCGGCAAATGAGGTAAGATAAACCTGAAAACATGGGTTTTGTAACACAAAAATACATCTGTAGCGATATACGTTGTCGCTACCAGACGCATATTTTAGTGTTTGCCGGTAGCAACGAACTTCATACGAGTCACGCCTCCTTGGCAACTGAGTTGCTTGTTCAAATTGACCTATGGCTAAACCACGCCCCCGAACGCGATGAGCCAATCACAGTGCGCATAGCTCCCAATACACTCGGACATTCTCTGCTTGCACGTCCATTGAAATACATTGCAGTTGGCCAGTTTTTGTTCGGTTTTATATGTTTTTTCACGGTATGTTAAGTTTTAAATGGTCAAACGGTATGCAAGGGCTACAAGCAACTCAGATACTAGGTATTCTGAGAGGCTGGGCGACAGGGTGTTTTTTTTTTTGCCTTTTCCCAAGCCTCATCTAAACCGAGATAAGGGTCTGCTTTGGATAAAGTTATGCAGCAGACAGACCACAACATTAACTGAACGTGAACAAAATTAACAAGGATGTCTACATCTGTTCTAAGGCAAGTCAACATCGTATTTGAGCCAACATATTGTCACTTTGCTGGAAAGAAACAGAAAGTTATTTTAACGTCCCTAACGTTAACCACAACATCAACATCAACGTTAACTAATGTTAACGTTAGCGAGAGTTAGCTAGCGCTAGCCAACGTCTCTGCCCAACTTTATCTCCTAGCTGCGTTGTTCATCATGTAACTTTGTTTGCTGGGAGTTCATTGGTCTCTTATACTCTAGTTTTAGTACTGTGGTTGTCCAAAGGGCTCTTGTTAAACTAACATTAACGTCTATCTTGTCCAAAATGGTGATGGCAACGAGATAAGGTTTATCATTTTTACACTGGGACCCTTACATTGTTGCATGTAACCAGTGCTTAATTTGTGCCGGAACATGCCGGAACAGGATCCCCCACCTCGTCATTTTGACCCCCTGCGTTCCGGGACTTATTTTGGCTGATCCGCCACCTCTCGTGAATAATAATAATATTTTTTTATTTAAAAAAAAAAAAAAATCATGACAACGTTTTAAAATGTATAAAATCAATTCATGAATTGTACAAAATAAATTGATGGATTTTGTTTTCATAATAAGTCTTCATACCTTCATGTATTTATTAATTAAATTCAATGTTACTGGTCGCCGGGGATTTGTTGACAAACCACGCCTCAGGAGGAACAAAATCGAAACTTAAGAATACTGGCAAATCGAGGAGGTCAGTGTGTCAGTGAGAGGGGCAAACGAATGGTGTGTACTAAAAATGTCTAAACGACAGATGAATTTGATGTCCTTTTTTAAGAAAAAGGAAGAGGGAGATGAGTCAAAAAAACGTCATAAAGCAACCGGCGATGGGGGCAGCAGCATCGCAATTGAAGCAAGTAGAATGGCTAGTTCCACCGCCTCAACAGCTAGCGTGCAGGTGCACGGACAGCTAGCTACCGGTGCTGATACCGACGACGACACAGCAACGGATCAGGACAATCGCCACCAGCCAAATACAGCGGAAGAAGAAAGTAGTGATGATCGCCAACAGGTCAGTGCCTCATTTAGCCTGGAGCAAGAAACAACCAAGCTGGACCAAGAGGTGGGTAGGCCTACTGGAACAGCTAACGTGGAAGGTTCAGGAGAGGAGAGCACGGGAAGGGGCGGAGAGGAGAGCGCGGAAAGCGGCGGAGAGCAGGATGGGGCTTCCAGCGAGAGATCTGGGATGGGATGCTCAAATATTTGGACGGCAGATCAGTTCAAAGTCAAGCAGACATACAACCCCTGGCTCATTATGAAAAGTTCTGGTTTGGGCTGCACAGTCTGTAAAAAAGTGGGGACATTGGGGCCACTAAAGACTGGGGGGCTGAAACTTGCCAAAGAGTGGGTGTCCAGTACAGTGTCATCATCCGCTTTGGATATTAAAAAACAGCAACGCGCACTCCGGAAAAAAGTATTCGAACATGCCCGTACTAAGGCTCATCTGGCAGCCGCAAGCATTCTGGAAAAAGCCAAAGTAGACAGTATGGGCCAGTGTGTAATGAACAGTCAGTCAGAACAAATTACCACCACAGCTCGCATATTTCGCACAGCATACAAGGAGGCTAAACGTCACCGTCCCGCATATGGCTTTGAGCAGGAGATTGATTGTCAAGAATTAAATGGACTGGACATGGGGAGGATTTTGCACTCAAACGTAGCGTGTAGTAACATTCAAAAACACATTTCAGAAGAAATGAAAAGAAAGCTATTCGAAAAAATAGTTCTATGCGCACCGAAACTCAGTTTAATGTTGGATGAGTCAACTAGCTTGAGTAAGAAGAGCTGTTTAATCATTTATATTCGTGATCAGTTGCCCGACATGGACAAAACCACTAACATTTTTACTGAGCTTGTGGAGCTAGAGGATCTAACTGCCCAAGGTATTGTCCATGCACTGCTGACTGCCCTGGAGCGTCTTCACTTCACCCAGGAATTTCTGTCTAAAACCCTCATTGGGGTAACTTGTGATGGTGCGTCCGTTATGTTGGGGCGTAAAAGTAGAGTGGCGAGTCGGCTCCAGGCAATGTTCCCCAACATCACTCTGTGGCACTGCTCTGCCCACAGACTTGAGCTCGCGGTTGCCGACGTAGTGAAAGAGATGGGCGCCGTAAATCACTTTAAAATACTGATGGACAAGTTATATGCACTGTATAGCACATCCAACAAAAACCGATTGGAGCTGAGAGCGGCTGCGGAGAGCCTCGATGTACAACTATGCAAAATAGGTCGAATTCTAGATACCAGGTGGGTGGCATCGAGTTTTAGAACAGTCGACGCTGTGTGGAACAATTACCCAGCACTTTACAAGCATTTCCAAACGGCATCCGACGATCCCTCTCGTGATGGCATCACAAGGAGCACATACAGCGGCCTTGCTATGCGCCTGTCTTCACATGCCTTTGTGAACAATTTAGGCATTATGTGCGATGCACTACAAGAATTGTCTGAGCTTTCAGTTGAGCTTCAAAAAAGAGACGTCACCATCATTTCAGCACACAAGACAATTTTCCGTGAAATCAGAGTATTCGAGGCAATTTCAGAACGGCCAGGGCGCTACACTGAACTGAGCCAAAGGGGGATCGTTGAAAACTCGTTCCAAGGTGTCACACTGAATGGAGGAAAGCCAAGTGACAAATCACTCGACCACAAGCAGTTTTTCCTAACTGTGGCCAAGAACCTGGAGAAGCGCATGCTATTGCAAGGAGGTCGGTTGCCAGACAAAACTGGATATAACAAATTCATTGAGGAGTTGAAGGTACTTTATTGGCCTGATGGAGCAGATGCGTTGTATGGAGAGACTGAGGTTGAGTCACTGTGCCAACGCTTCAATATTACAAACCCACGCGCAGTCATACGGGCCTACAGGGCATACAGAGACTCGGGTGGAAACGACATGCCCGATGAACTGAGGGAATTACTTGTTGCCGTCAACAGTATTCCAATTGCAAGTGCTGAATGTGAGCGTGGATTTTCTCAAATGAATTTGATATGCACTCCCCACCGTGGCTGTCTGCTCATACCCACCATATCATCTTTGCTGTTCCTGAATCTTGTTGGACCACCACTGGATAAATTCAACCCTGTCCCTTACGTGAGGTCGTGGGTTTCCAAGGGACACAGAAACGCGACAGACGCACGCAGTAAAACCCGCAACAGAGAGACGGAGGAGAATCCGGACATGCTGGTGATGTGGAGTATTATGAGCAGCTAAATGGTGAGTCCTTCGCATTTGTTGTCCGTAACACACACACACGCGCGCGCGCATATGAAAACATATTACCTGTACCAAAAGTTAACGCACTCAAAATATGGTTGTTTTCTTGAATGTTTGTACTTCATGTAGCGCTGGGTCGGGTTTTTTTGTAATGCAATCTTATGGCATTTATAAAAGGGATGTTGTCTGAAATTGAGCCTTTTATGTGCCACAGCTGTAGAAGTGGCAATTCACTTGATGTTTTTTTGTGCGTTCCGGGACCTGAGTCATGTCGTCATCGACTTGTCGTTATAATGTACTTTGCGTTCCGTTACCTACTGATTTACAAATTAAGCACTGCATGTAACTTAAGCTTTTCATCGACTTGTTCAGTGACAAAATTATGAATATAATCCTCCAGTGCATAGCTAAGGCCCTTTTGATGACTTTGAGATGATATATTATCTTTCTGTCTCCAAAAGCCATCAATTACCTGCTGAGAAATCTCTCTGACTGTAATACTTGACATAGCTCCTGTCACCCTAATGTCCGATTGTTTGTCCGAGTGAGTGGAGGGGGCGTGGCTTAGCCATAGGTCAATTGCCCAGTTGCCCTCCCGTGTGACCACAGGGTGAGGCATCAAAGCCAATTTTGATCTTCTCAACAATCCAATGAGAGAAATGCTGCTTGGTGATGTGCCTCCCCATTATGAGAGGCCGTATAGGCCATAAATGCCAACTACTCTCTTTCACACACAGTCAAACTCTCTCTCACACACTATCAAACTCTCTCACACACAGTCAAACTCTCTCTCATGCACTATCAAATACTCTCTCACACACTATCAAAGTCTCTCTCACGCACAGTCAAAGTCTCTCTCACGCCTAGTCAAACTCACTCTCACGCAGTCAAACTTTCTCTCACGCACTATCAAAGTCTCTCTCTCACATAGTGAAACTCTCTCTCTCTCACACACTATCAAACTCTCTCTCTCTCACACACACATAGTCAAACTCTCTCACGCACTATCAGACTTTTGACTCTCTTGATTAGCTTCTCAAGTCCTGTGTGTGATTGTGGTTTACTCAGGATAGTTCTCTGACTGCTTGTCTACCCTAGCTTATTGGTGAAAATGAGAGCACTTTGTAAGTTTCTTTGTCTTTTTCAAGTTGCCTGGATTGTTCAGATAAAGGGAAACAATGATATTACAACATTTTTCAGTAATGCTTTACAATGTCTTCGGACATTCAAAGGCTGGCAGATATGGGATCCGACCGTTTGGATAGGCTCTACAGTGAACTGGAGGACCACGCTAGGACCGTTTCTTTTTTCTCAGTGTTATGCCAGCCTCTCAAGACCCGGCAAGAGCTGATTGTGAAAGAACACTGGAGAGGATTTACAGGACATTTAGCTCTATTTTAGCCGATGCTGGACGTAGGTCAGATTTTCGCACGACTCTGCCTTCCTCTATCCCACCAACGGTTAGCAATGCGCTTGCTGGTCGTCCTATGTATAGTGTCTCCGGTGGTCAATTTTCTGTTTGTTCATCTTTAGGAATGAACTGGCAAGCTATTGCCTCTTGTTTCGGCATCAGCCGACATACTTTATACCGTCACAGACAGCGCCTCGGTATCCAGCCACGGTCATTTACGGCCATTACAGACGAAATGCTGTACGCTCTGGTAGCCGAAGTATTAGCAAGTACACCGAATTCAGGTGAGCGCTACATTATGGCAAGCTTGCGCGCACGCAGCACAGCGCTGGCGTGTCAGACTATGCCTTCAACAGCTGGACCCCATTGGACGTGCCTTCAGGCGACGGAGAGCAATTCGAAGGCGTGTTTACAGTGTACGGACACCCAATGAGTTATGGTAGGTAAATAACAGTAACAAACCAACCTATTCATTTAGGCTATTCCTTTGACAATTAATTGTAGTAATAAACTGAATGAGCGCCCATTCAGAAGTTAGCTTAAACAACCACACTGGCACAGGCAATCAGCATTAGGTTATACAAAAAAAACACACTGGCAGGCGAATAGAATAGCATAAAACACAATCACACTGCCACAGCCAATAGCTTATCTTCCTTGCAAGATTTTTCGTCAGTTTGGGCCTAACAGGTTCCTATACACTGCACCCACGCAATTGAGTAGCCTATAGAGTAAACGTAGGCCCAATTCTTACTAGGTCTTATTGCAACTGTCATTTTTGTTCATGGCATTTCTAATTTCCTTTTTTTTTCAGGTACATCGACGGGAATCATAAACTTTTTAGGTGGTTTTTCATGGTTGTGTAGACGGGTACAGTCGAACCATTATTTACTTACACTACCTCAACAATAACAGAGCATCTAGTGTTTTAGATCTCTTTGTTGGTGGAGTTGCTGACTTCGGCTTACCTTTACGAGTTCGCTGCGACCACGGAATTGAGAACGTTGCAGTAGCAAGGTACATGCTGCAGAGAAGGGGGTTACACTCTCACTGCATAATTACAGGACGCAGTGTGCACAACCAACGAATCGAGCGGTTATGGGCTGAATTAAACAGGGTGGTGTCATTCCATTTCAGCAACCTTTTTAGTTTTATGGAAAACATAAACGGAAAATGAACATTGCTTAGCATGGTAGACAACCAAAAACGCTAAATCTATCTCAACCTAAAATGGCATGCTAGATTTGCATGCTAACATCACTGGAAAAGTTGATAATGCTAAGTATTAGCAACTTTTCCCGCGCACATCTTTGCTGTAGCTGTAGCTAAGCTAATGATGCCTTTGCATAGACACAATCTTTTGAATCATGCCATGCATCAAATGTGTGGCCAGTTCAGTTAAACCTAACTGATAAATGAAAAGGCTAAGATAACAAATGATTTGATTACCTTTACCACTTTTTTGAAGAGGTCATATCGCCTTACCTGTGTACACTATGAAATAATAACTACTTTCAGAAGAAGCAAGACA
>JAODXP020004087.1:0-37998 GCA_027497455.2 Sardinella longiceps
TAAATAAAAGTTCCAAAGTCTAGGCATCAGCTCACTTCCCGCAGTAATCTCCGCAGAACACCTCCACATGAACACCTCTTCCACATGAACACCTCAACGTTCTCGTCATCATTTATCTTCACTGTTGATTTTTTTAGAATAGATTTGACTTAATTAATTCAATCATTTTGTCATTGCAGCCGTCTCACGCACTCTAAGCAATGCGGAGGAGTACTTGGACGATGAGGACTCGGATTGAGGAGATGGCCAGCAGAGGGTGCCAATGTTCTTTCCAGCAGTCTTACGTGTCAGTGATACAGGAGGGTGGGGTGGATTGTCTGCACAGCGATGAGGAGGGCTTCTCCTAGTCATGTGCATGTGTTACCTATGAATTTAATACTTTTCAAACAAAAAAGTCTGTATGTGAAATGTTTGTATATGTGTTTATCTCTGCAATGCTTTGTAACATCTGTAAATGCTGGCACTAATGGGTCAGAAAAAAAAGAGAGAAAATCTATATGAATTAATAATGTTCTATTGCAGTCTCTTCCAGTCCAGATGTGTAAATGGACCAAGTCTAATCGCAGAGTTCATCTCTGCCTGACAGTGCTGCTTTACTAATTGTGCCTTTTCTCTGTATGTGAATGATATACAGAAACATTTTATGTCTGTTTGGTATGTGCACTGGAGACCAGCTGCTTAGCTTGGAGACGGTTTGCCACCTAAGTGCTCTCACCCCCAGCTCCCATGGAGGAATATTTGGGTCAAGAAAATATTATTATCAGAGATGGCTGATGAAGCTTTGATATTATCATTCCAACAAATGCATTGTCTTTTATGTTTTGTGAGAAGTCTCTCAACAGCTGTAACCAATAAAATCCGGGTCAACATGTGTGTCTATGTGAATGAATGTTGGTACAGTATGTGCTAGTTTCATTTAATGTAAAATGAGTTTCTGGAAATAGAAGTCAAACTGATGTTTCACCATTAGTGCAAGGTCACTCACTGAATCTGTATGGATGGAGTTTGAAATCTTAGAGTAATTTACTGCACTTCCGTTAATCATATAGCACCGAATACGATACAATTTCCTTGCAAAGGAATGAAGAAGAAAAAAACTCCTTTCTATTTGTAGTAATCTTTTGAGGAAGAGACTTTGGGCAGATCCACGCCTTATGGGCTCTACCTTACTACTAGGAGCCCAGTGAAGTACACCTAGTCAGTAGTTTAGTAATACATCACAAATTGTGCATGGTTTTGTTAGTTACAACAGTACAGAATATTGTTTGTTTATATAGTAGTCTAAGCCCCTGGTTCTCAAACTGGGGTCCGCAGCACATTGCCAGGGGGTCCGTGAAAAAGTTTGCCACAAAAAGAAACTTGTCTTATAGAGATAGAAATACAACTAAAACACTTCCCTTGGGCATTTTTCATTCACAACTAAAACACTTCCCTTGGGCATTTTTCGAAGACCCCTCTGAATCGCAAAAAATATTATAAAATATATTTTAAAAATTCTAAATAACTTCACAATTTTTTTGCGATTCAGAGGGATCCACAAAAAAAAATGGCTTCATGAGGGGGTCCCTGGCCCAATTAAGTTTGAGAACCCCTGGTCTAAGCATAGTTTGTTGTCTATGGGTGTGGTTGGGCAGCGCAAGTGTAAGAGTTAATAGTGGGGGTCACATTTAGGTGGAGTTGAGTGCCATCAAGTGAGGGTCTGTCGCAGGGCCTCTAAGGAACCTATTAAGCAAAATCATCAAAAAATTAATTGAGATTTTTGGCAGGACTCTTTTTAGGCCTTCAAAAGACATATTTGAATCAAGGTACTGTAAACACACACCCATCTATGTTCAGCCCATTCAGGATGGAAAAATAGAAATGAAAGGCTTGTGCTTTATGTTTTTAAAAAGCAGGGCCCATGGATAATTACTCATAATAAAAAAAGTTCTGACAATCCAACAGTGTCTTGGTGTTCTCTGCACAAATGTAATGCACAAATAGACAGACACCAGACAAAATTTCACTACATTTCTTACGTGACAAACCATCAAAAAGTGCTTTAGTTTTCGAGATACCCCTACCCGTAGTAGAATTAAACCCAACCATGTTTTTCTTCATCTTTAAGGTCTCCCATATATCAAATGGATTCTTGGACAAAAATATTTTACTGCAAAGATAGTTAAATTCATAGATGTTGTCATACACCCCATAACTAAAAAAAGAACAAAAATGGACCCCTGCTGAATGGGACTTAAGACATATAAACTGATAGGGCCTACAGAATCTTAATACAAGCTCTGAGACCTTTGAATGTAGCCAAGAGGTTGCTGTACCTTCTAGAAAAACCTGTGTGTGAATATCTTGAAGTATGCCATGTTTAGAGCCCTAAGAACACATACCTAAAAAAGGCGGACATGAAAAAAATTGAACATCTTTGCAGAATGTTCTTGTTTAGTTTGTGTTTGCTTTGTCATAGAAAAACATGGTATGGCTTGTTAGAGTGGTGAGGTTGTGCTGAATCCAGCAATATCCAATATGTAAATATAACATGTACAATCAGGGTGCTACCTTCCTCAATGTATGAGGTGTCCCAAATTAAGGAAAATAATGCATTGATAGGCCTCCAGT
This sequence comes from Sardinella longiceps, assembly GCA_027497455.2. NCBI lineage: Eukaryota > Metazoa > Chordata > Actinopteri > Clupeiformes > Clupeidae > Sardinella > Sardinella longiceps. The sequence goes on from JAODXP020004087.1 coordinate 2,611, forward strand.
CCAAAGTCCATGGTCAGGTCCTAATTACATCAGTCCATTACTAGACTACTTTAATATTTGTGCATAAAATATTACATGTCTGTTTTAAAAATGCAGTAGTCTACTTTGATGAATGCACTGCGTACTGTACATCACATAGGCCTTTTCTCCACATTTATGGCCCACGCATCCTGGCCCTTGATCCACCATCTGCCATGGTCATCACTCTGAGTGTGACTGGTCATTGAAAAGAGTGGCAGTCACCTTCAGACATCCACTCATCCTCTGTTGACCACTCAGTATTGGTCTCCAAAGTAGATGAGGTCCTGGGTTAGAATTTTGGCAGTGGACACCCTAGTGCTGGGGATAGCTGATAGACTTGGGCTTACGGCAGTGGACAGCCTATAGTGCTAGATAACCGATAGGCCTGGGCTTTGTGCAGTGGGCACCCTTGTGCTGGGGATAGCTGATAGATTTGGCCTTTGGACATTTGACACCCTATAGTGCTGGATAACTGACAGGCCTGGGCTTTAGGCAGTGGACAGCCTTATGCTGGGCATAGCTGATAGACCTGGGCTTTGGCAGTGGACACCTTAGTGCTGGATAGCTACTAGGCCTGGGCTTTGGGTAGTGGACACCCACTGCTGACTAGCTACTTGGCCTTTGGGCAGTGGGAACCCTAGTCCCTATTAGCTGATAGGCCTGGGCTTTGGTCAGTGTGCTGGATAGCTGCTTGGGCTTTGGTAATGGAAACCCTAGTGCCTTCTTGCTGATAGGCATGGGCTTTAGACAGTGGACACCCTATTGCTGGATAGCTTATAGACTTGGGTTCTGGGCAGTGGACACTCTAGTGCTACATAGCTCATTGGCTTGGGCTTTGGGCAGTGGACTGGACACACTAGTACTGGACAGCTGATAGGCTGAGATTTGGGATACCCTAGTGCTGAATAACTGATAGGCTGGGCTTTGGGCAGTAGAAACCCTAGTGCTGAATATCTGATAGGCTTGGGCTTTGGGCTGTGGACACCCTAGTGCTGTATAGCTGGGTTACTAGGGAATGTGACAGGAGTTATATCCCTGCCAGGAGAATGGTTTGATTACCAACTGCATAGCTTAAAATTGGTTACCCCTGGTGTGACAGAAGGACTGAATATTGCAGTATACAGTCTAGCTCCAAAGCTAATAACCTGGCAAATCAGGTTAGTAATGGTCTGGCTTTTTGTTGACAATTTGAGTCGCTGACTGGCACCAAAGTAACTTGGATTTTAGATTCTCTGAGACTGGTTTGCAGGCAGAGCATGGCTGGGGCATTGACTGAAATCTGTCTGCTTCAGGCTGACTGACCTGGTGTCAGGATCTACCAGTGAACTATGAAGTCTTATGTTATGCATCTCAGCGTGGTCAATTTCATATCATTCCAACTAACATAAGGCAGGATTAACAGACAGATCAAAATACCTCTTGTAGCCTGACAAGCCTGACTATTCTTAACATGTATAGTCTGGCCATGAGCTTTCAAACTGCCTCTGCATGCAATATGCACTATGCCAGAGCCATAGGAGGTGGTTTTGTATGGCTATAAATGACAAAAAAAGGAGGCTAGGAGGCTATTTGTATGGCTATAAATGCGACCAATCCAAGCAACAAACAAACCGATTCAAACAACACTAAGCCCAACTCCCTGTCCACATAATTGGATAGACACAGGCGATGTCTGAATACAGTGGTTCCCTATGGCTGATAGCTAGACGTACCCGCTGAGGAAATTTATTTACTATCACTAGGGTACTGTATGTCTAGAGTTCATGCCTATGCTAAAGGTGGGTTATGTGATGCTTTCCTGGAATACTTTTTACTATATTGCTTAAAATGACATTTGCACCTCAATTTACACCATTAATCGACATACACTAAAATGTGTTAATCACCTGTGGAACGAAGAGGCCAGAAAAAAATATAAAACCATAAGCAGGCAGTAAAAATGGTGGTGATATGATTTGTCTATCAAACCCAATAGACGTTTGTCCCTCCCCCTTTTCTCTCATTCCTGTACTCTGAGAGGGGGGGCTTTAGGGGAAGTCTGCAGAAAGGGTAAGAAATATTTAAGCATATATCCAACCTTATTAGACCACTTTTAATGGCTGGATGGGAGGTGCACTTAAGCTTGTCTTGCCCATGACCTTCTTAGACCTTACCTGAATATCTTTCAATTTTAACGTTTTGTTTTTATTTTTATATTTTGTCATATGAATTGTATTATTCAATGTAGGTTAATCTAAATATAGACTAGTATTTGACCCATGTACCTTACTTTGCAATACCTATGAAGTTATCAACAGCCTTGTCAGCACTGACCATGGATTTTGGACTGGAGACCTAATTATGTCAATGCATAATTTTCTGTAACTTGGGACACCTCATACATTGAGGAAGGTAGCACCCTGATTGTGCATGCCATATTTACATAATGGGTATTGCTGGATTCATCACAACCCCACCTTTCTAACAAGCCACACCATGTGTTTCTATTCCATTCCCTGCCAAAGCAAACACAAACTAAACAAGAACATTCTGCAAAGATATTAATTTTGTTTTATGTCCGCCTATATTAGGTATGTGTTCTTAGGTCTCTAAACATGGCATACTTCAAGATATTTACACACAGGTTTTTAGGTACAGCAACTTCTTGGCTACATACATGCCAAGTCTCAAAGGTCTCAGAGCTTGTATTATGATTCTGTATCAGTTTATATGTCTTAATTCCCATTCGGCAGATTCCATTTTTGTTCTTTTTTTGGTTATAGGGTGTATGACAATATCTATGAATTTAACCATCTTTGCAGCAAAATATTTTTGTCCAAGAATCCATGTCATACAGTACCGACCAAAAGTTTGGACACACCCCCTCATTCAATGAGATTCATTTATTTCCAGGACTGTTTATATTGTAGATTCTCACTAAAGGCATCAAAACTATGAATGAACACATATGAAATTATGTGCTTAACAAAAAAAGTGTGAGATTATGACAAACTTTTGGACCTGAACCCGATCAAGATGGTTTGGGGTGAGCTGGACCTCTGGGAATTAATAACTCTTCAAGACAGTTGGAAAACCATTATAGGTGACTACCTCTTGAAGCTCATCCAAAAAAAAAAAAAAAAAGGACAAAGCAGTTATCAAAACAAAAAAAAGGATACTTCCATGAAACAAGAATATAAAACAATTTTTCAGTTATCTCACACTTTTTTTTATTAAGTACATAATGCCACGTGTTCATTCATAAGTTTGTTTATTTTGTAGATTGTCACTGAAGGCAACAGTCATGAAAAAGTAAATAATTTAATGGGAAAGTGTGTCCAAAATTTTGGTCTGTACTGTATATGGGAGACCTTAAAGATGAAGGAAAGTTTGGTTGGGTTTAGTTCTACCATGGGTAGGGGTCTATCAAAATTATGGGCCCATTGTCACTAGCCTAACTATACAGTATGCATATGACAAATTTTATATGGCTGCTAATAATGATGGCACGTGTTTTTGTGAGAAAAAAAACTTCTCTCTATTTGAATTAGGATTATTCTCCATCATTGTGAGATTCCTAAAAGATTTTTTTTAGTCATCTTTATCAAGGATGGCAATATTGTGGGCACTGTATAGTGCCTCAGCATAGAGTTGTAACAAAATGAACTAGCATGCTTCTAAAACACATGATCTATTCCAAGAAATAAGAAAATAAAAAAAAAAACTAGAAAAGCGCTCAGAGAGCACAGAAATCCGCCAAGGCAATGTGCTCACAGACACAATATACATTCCAGATCATGTTCTGGATCACCGATTGCCAAATCGACTCAGCTCTTGCTTGTCCCAATATACACATTGTCTGAAAATTTCATCCAAATCCGTGCAGTACTTTTTGAGTTATCCTGCTGACAAACAGACAAACGGACAAACAGACAAACCAAGGCGACCGAAAACATAATGTCCTTGGCGGAGGTAATAATAATAAGACACATTTACACAGATAGGCTACATGTACATGTACACCATGCAACATACAAAAAATGTGGATAAAGTATTTAGTGAACTCTTCTAATCTATGTGCTAGCATTTTAGCAATTAAATATTTACCAGATTTATTGCTATGGTGGAAATTTTATAGAGCTGGTGAGCTTCCGTGTTGAGTTCCTTGGGATTGTTGCTTTTTGTTTGTTCCATTTGTTATCCAGGACAAATAAGTTTAACATTGATCCTGGACTCTTAATTACTTGGTGATATCAGATCTTATGCAACAGTACATTGCAAGCAGTCTGAAATTGTGTTTCTCAAAACTCCAAATGAGCAACAAAGTTAAATTAAGGCATACAACTAAGATGTATAACTGTATTTAAGACATCACAACGACGTAAAGTGCAATTGATATCAAGATATCAGGCATGATAATAGATAACATCATAACAGGCAACACAACATAGACATGTGAGCATACATTTCTATACTGTCAGTGTTTTTGAAGTCCTTGAGGTATGTTGCTGGAGTGCAATATTACAACAAGGTCCACAATGAGGCAACAGTGCATGGTGCAAGTAGCAGCATGGAGATGAAAGTCTGTAGACTTTTATGCTTTTATGCAGGGGAGTGTGCATAGAGTAGTTGGTCTTTGTTTATGTGAGCACTTTGGATCAACTATGTTGTGTGAAATGTGCTATATAAATAAAAGTGACTTGACTTGACTTGACTATGTGTGCGTGTGTGTGTGTGTGTGTGGGGGGGGGGGGGGGGGGTAGGTCTTGCTCTCAGGATAGAGTTTAGCAGTCTGATGGCCTGTGGGAAAAAGCTGTTGCTGTGGTAGTTCTGTAGCGCTTGCCAGATGGTAGGAGGGTGAACAGTGCGTGTGAGGGGTGGGTAGGGTCTTTGATGATGTTGATGGCTCTTCTTTGACAACGGGATGGATACAGGTCCTGAATGGATGGTAGGGCTGATCTTCTCTGCTGTTCTCACCACCCTCTGTAGTGCTTTCTGGTCTGCGACATGGCAGCTGCCATACCAGACTGAGATACTACTGGTGAGTATGCTCTCAATGGCTCCCCTGTAGAAAGGGGGGGACGGGGGGCACATAGGGGTCACCTATGTTCCCACATTTCTCAGAATTTTTTCTTTTGACAGAAAATTTGATGATGATTTGATGTTCCCACATTACTAAGATTTTTTATTTTTTTTCGAAAATAAGACCCTTGTTTTCCCCCAGAACAATATATTTTCCTATATTGGCATGTTCACACTAACACAGGTAATATTAATTCAGTTAGCCCGTCCATCCACATTGGAGGATTCTGAAACTGAAAACTTGATCCCTGACCCTTGTATGATGTGAAGCATAGACCAAGGAGAGCGTCATGTATAGGCTAACTTAAAAATGGAACAAAATGCATTTTATTGCCCTCCACTTGTCTTCCATCCCACTCCAATGTGGAATCAGCTATTAAATTCCCAAAGGGTCCAGGCAGGGGTAGAAATGTGGGTCTGTAGGAACATGTGGGTTGTGCAAACATAGAGCTGTGGGAACATTGGGATGTGGCAATATAGACACGCTCCCGTTGAAGGTGGTGAGTGCTGAAGGAGGGAGACCGGCTCTCCTGCGCAGGAAGTGAAGACTTTGCTGTGGTCCATGTCAGGTCGTCAGTGATATGCTCTCCCAGGAACTTGAGGCTTTTCAATGATTCCACAGCACTACTGTTGATGGTGAGTGGTGTGTGTGGCTTGTGATTTTTCCTGAAGTCCACTGTTATGTCCTTTGTTTTGTTGACGTTGAGGTGTAGGTTGTTGGTGTCACACCAGTTGATGAGATGGTGGACCTCTTCTCTGTATGCTGAGTCATCATTGTTGCTGATGAGGCCAACCACTGTTGTGTCATCAGCAAACTTTATGATGTAATTCGGGGTGTTATGATTACTGAGAAAAGCTCAAACTTATCTTATCTCTATCAAGGAAGAGGAAAGAAATAACTTCGCTAGAAGACATAATTAACAGGTCATTTAAAAAAGTGCTTGTCCCTTGTCTCAGAGAGGTATAAAAGAGGCTCTGGATTACTGAATCACTTGAATCACCTCCTGCACCAGTCTTCAGGCAGAATCTGCATCATCATGAAGTCCTTCATCATCTGTTCCTGTGTCCTGCTTCTGTGCATGGCAGGTAATCTCCCATTTTCCCTTCAAAATGCTTCTTTTCACACAAATCATTTTCACTGAAACAATTTGCTCATGTTTACTAATCTTTTAATTCAAACAAAATATTTCCCCAGGATTATTTTACAGTTAGACCAAGTACAATACACTAACTGAAATGCTTGTCTAATAAATGACTCAATAAAAAGACTGCCTGCATACACTGTAAAAGAGAATGAAGAACATAACACATACAGTATATTGGCTATCAGTATGTGCACACATTATTTATAATTGGCTATGCGCCGATTTGCTTCATATCTACTGTAACTGGTGCTGTATTTCCGTTTTGTGTTTTACTTTTACATATAGCAGACACCTCTGCCAAGGCATTGGCTCCCACCTCCAGCACAGAAGAGATAGAGGTGGACATGGAGAAGTTGAATCAGACTATTGAACAACTGCCTAATAAATCTGCATATGGTTAGAAACTATTATTCAGTTACTTACACACAAATGGTTTTACACCATAGACTGTATATTATATCATGTGGTGAGGTTTTTACATTGATCAGAGTTGCATGTGCATACTAAACAGAGGGCCCATAATGATAGAGGTGGAAAAAGCAGGACAGAGGAAATTACCTCTCTCTCTCTCTTTAGATGAATCCAATGGTGAAGGCAAAGCAGCAAAGACCTATGCTAATGAGTTAGATGAAGGACTCTTCTTCATGTGCCCACCAACTGACAGCATCTCAAGTATTTCAAGGTAAGTTGTCAATTGTTTTTTCATTCGCCGAAACTGCTATACATTTTACATGCATACTCAGATGCCAGTCATTGAGTGTTTCTCAAAGTCGAGGAAGCATGCTTGGAAGGCTGCTTTTTCGAGCATTCCACGTCATTATTAGTCGCCAAGTACTGTTCCAAAGTCAAGCATCCTTCTAAATTCTAGCTAGGACAGAGGCCTTTGTTCATAGATTTTTCAAGGATGCACTGATGGAACCTTGTTTTTGAAGTGTACGATTTCCAAGGCTAGTGTGCTACCTAGGAAGCATGCTTGACTTTGAGAAACACTATGTTTATCAGAGGTAGACTGTCATTTCAAAAGTTATTCTTTTTAAATAATTTGTTTGTAGTTTCCATGACAACAGATGTGAAGACAGACGTTTCAGCTTGAACTGCAAAAGATCATTCAGTCACACCCCTGACTGCTATGATAGCGGTTGGGTGAACAAGTATGAAGAGGAGTTTACCTTCACCTGTCCCAGCAACAATGCCATCACAGGAATCTTCAGTTATCACCGTAATTACAATGAGGATCGCCGGTAATGTTCTTATAATGGTTGCATTTCTATAAAGACATCATGAGTTCATGATCTTGCATTCAAAGTCACGTTTTCCATTGTTTACTCAATTTAATGACATAACATCCTGAAAATAATGAGGCCTCCAAATTTCCTCCTTTCCTGCTTAGATTTCTTTTTAGATGCTGTGGTTCCATTGGCCCCGTCCCATCTTACTGCCATTGGACCCCATATGTGAACAACTTTGATGAGTACTTCGACTGGAACGTTCCTTACAATGCCTACCTTGCTGGAGTCTCCTCTTACCATGACAGCAGACCACAGTAAATGCCTTTTCTCTTTATTTTGAGAGTAAAGTAACATGTTCCGTTTAACAATTAATTGATTTAGTTTACTGATTGATTTATTTAGTTTATGATTTACTGATTGATTTAGTTTAATGATTAGTCTAATGGTTGTAAACGATGAAAGCCTAATGAACAGCACAAACAGCTTACTCTGCTGTTTCAGTTCAGAGTCAACTCTAGAGTCTATAAAATTAAAAAAGTGGGGAAATTTTTTTAAAAAAAATATCTCTCTCTCTCCCATAGTGATCGTCGCTTCAAGTTTTATATCTGCTACTACGGCTGAAGAGGCTCAAAGAGTCAAGATCACAACTTTGTCAAGAAATGTGAGGCACTAGTGTGAAGGACTGAGCACTGTGGGCAGATCCTATGATTCTTTGGCTTTATTAACCTTCACTCACTGAGACCATGAATCCTTTCTTTTAAGATTAAAAAAAAGTTACTTTGTCTTTACTAGAAAGACAAAGTACTTACTACCATAATCTCGTATGACTCACTCAATTTGGATATTTCTGTTGGTTTTAAATAAAAAAAAAATGTGCATGTTATTGTTGCTCAGTTTAATGTTTATTCTTTTATAATATGATCGAAGTTTAAGTAAGGCCCTTTTCACTGATAAGCATCATGAAGTAAGGCTTACAAACAGCTTATGCTTCCCTAACTGCTAAAAGTGCCCGCACCAACTTTGATGTTGTATAATTCCTTAACAACTTACGTTATGACCACGAAACTTGGTGACGTTTCCTAAAATTTAGTTGGCTACAATTTAGTAGCCTGACATAGCCCGCCCATAATACGAATATTCATACGTATCATGGTTTGGGCACGGTTTTCTGGGGCTTGTTTACATCGGTAGAGAGACTACTGGCCAATAAGCGAAGCTGATTAGACGAGCTGAATCCAGTTCTCAAGCCAGCATCAGACAACACTTCATGGCGTGTCAGCCCCTTTCCCTAAGCACTTCACTTGCCTCAAATTAGTTTCGGATGACACTTAATGCGGCGGACCCTTCACGTGAACGCGCAACAAAGTGAAAGTGTGTAGGGAAAGGGTCTAGGGCAGGGCTATTCAATTGTTGGCCCGCCGGCCACATCCGGCCCGGACACGGCCCAGATACGGTCGACGTGATTCATCACCTTTAAAACTAAAATATCGTCACCAGTCTCCAAAACTTAATATACCTTATAATTTGCAGAATATTAATAAATAGATAATATGTCCCCAAACTACGTCAATTTAAGTGCCATTAATACATTAGGAAATATTTTTTTAGTATGGCGATTCTAAGCAAGTACATGTAATTCCGGTTTTGGCCACCAGAGGATTTTGCCGCTGTTGCGCAGCCTTTTTATTTATTTTTTAAGCCGGTTTGGTCTATTGATGCAGCATTTCCTCTTATGAAAACTGCACTTATATTAGAGTCCTTGCGTGTTTACGTGTTATTTTACATTTTTCTTTTAGCCTACTTTTTGTAGTCCTAAAGGATAGGAACGCGTTTGTTATTCCCACCCACCCCCACCCCCACTTTCGAATTACATTCACAAAATTGGTACATGACATTACCGTCCATGATCTTGAGGATTTATTGCCACTACAATGTCAAAATAGATCAGAACTTGCCAGAGATCTGTTAATACTGAAAGCGAAAGTTGTAGGCGTGAGAGCCAGGTGAGAGAATACGTCATATCCAAATGGAAACCTATTTCAATTGCGTTGGGCCAGACTGTATGACATAGCCTGGCAGCGCCACCCTGCGTACTTCCGTTAAAATGAATTTTACCTCCGTAGTACCTCGGTTCGTTCACGGTTTAGCCAATCAGCACTCAGTTTAGAGCGATGTCTCTTAATTTGCCTGAACACGTTCGTTATTCTCCCCCCTACTTTCGAATTACCTTTACAAAATTGGTACATGACATTAACATTCATGGTCTTGAGGACTTATTGCCGCTACGATGTAGAAATAAATTGAAATTAGCTAGCTATCTGTTACTGCTGAATGCGGAAGTGAGAGCCAGGTGAGAGGATACGTCATATCCAAACGGAAACATGTTTCCATTGCATTGTTCCAGACTGTGACGGAGTCAACAGTCGGCTTATTAGTCAGGCTATGTATGACATAGTCAACAGTCGCTTTCCCCCAGGCCAACAAAACCTACAAATCTACAGATACGAATCTGAAACACGAATTATGGCACAAATTTTACATCATCACTGAAGAGCCAATCAGCGCTTTAGGTTGGATTTTCAAAGCGTTTCTGAACAGTCAATCAAAACATCGCATTGTGTACTAACTAGCCAATCAACGCTCTGCAAATACGTTCTGGTCCTGGCTAGCCCTAGATGTGCTTCAGAGAAACAGTGAGCAGCCTTTGGAGAGTAAGTAAATATATCTTGAGTTTTTACTAAGGTACAACACTCTATCATACAATGTCAGTGGTATCTATTTCTCAGATCCTTGTCGATATATGAAAGGTGGTCTGCTTTGGAGGCCATCATGAAATGGCCCTGCCATCATTGTGCCTTATCGCCTCCCGTCTGTCTAACGATGCCAGGCAGGTTGGGTGAGTTTTCCAAATGAATTTCAAAAGCTGGGTAGTCTAACTACTTAGTCTAACTTCAGTCATGTATATCATTTTGCCTGGTGTGATGAACAGCTTGCTGAATCAGAATAAACGAGTCGCTAACTGTGCAACAGCATTGAGTTGACTGTGATAACGTCAGAGACGGTTGGGAAACCAGTATCTTTGATAACGTTATCTGTTGCTGCTGGGGCGCTCACCGTTGTTTTAAACAACATACATAATCACAGCATCACCTGTGCTGCTGCCTTGGCGAAGAGAGACGTGTCCAAAGACACAATTGAAAAACTGAAAAAACTGTTTGAGAGTGGCCACTCCCCTGCATCAGCCCTTGACACCCTCAAATACGACATCCAGGAACAAGAAGGTTCGAATTACTGGCTGGTGGCTGCGGATCGGTCGGTGTGCCCTGACAGGGATTTCTGTTACCATCTGTACAGAAAGATGTTCGAAGAGGCCTATGGAGCTCAGGATGGGGGGGGAGATGGTAAATGACCTGAAGTGCAGACTGGAAACATACAATCAGGAGCAAGGAGAAGTCTGCTACAGGAAACTGCGACCGCCAGAACAACCAGCTATTTTTACTATTGACGCACTGCTCTGCAGGTGGATTGCCACTTGGGGTAATGGTGACCACCTCCGAGAGTCAGCAGACCATCACCGCTGCTCTCCAGCTCCTCACCTCTGTCCTCCCTCAGGATGCCTTTTTTGGTCGCCAGGAGAATGTTCCATTAGTGATTATGACAGATGACAGTCTGGCCCTAAGGAACGCCCTGTACCCAAACTCCGCATGTATCCTGTGCATTTACCATCTTGCGCAGGCCATGTGGAGATGGCTATGGAGTTGCCACCATGGCATCCCCAAGGGACATCGGCCTCAGTTGATGAGGCAGTTTCAACGCCGACTCGCCAGCCACCTTGGAACAGCTTCACAAGGCCTTCATTGAGGACCCAGTGGCCAGGGAGCACCCGCAATTCCTCAAGCACCTGGCTGAGGTGTATGGGAGACGGGAGGAGTGGGCCATCTGCCTCCAAGCGGGGCTCCCAACAAGGGGGCACCTTACGAACAACCATGCAGAGGGGGCAATGCGGGTCCTCAAGGACAAGGTCCTACACCGCCTGAAGGCTTATAACCTGACCCAGCTTGTGGACTTTGTGACAGATGAAGCCAACAATCGAGGGAGAAGAGAGGGCAGCACAAGAGTAGTCTACTGTGGAGTAATTGTGAAGGTAATTTATGTAATCTTGCACAATTTTTCATCTGTGATCACATTTCAAAAGTGAGCTACATGGTAAATATACAGTATGATAGGTCTAAGAGTAAAATTTTTTATGAATTCTGTTTTTGTGAAATACTCTTCATTTGTGCATTTTGGATACAGGAAGATGACATGAGCGTTAATTGGCTAGTTACGATGCGATGTTTTGATTGGCTGTTCAGAAAAGCTTTGGAAATCCCACCTGAAGCGCTGATTGGCTCTTCAGTGATGTAAAATTTGTGCCATAATTCGTGTTTCAGATTCGTATCTGTAGATAGGTTTTGTAGGCGTCCATTCAATGTTGTACACGAAAGCTGGATGTCACTGTTGAAGCAAATCTTTGCTCATGTGCACAATATGTTTCTGCAGTTGTGGATTTAATTTGCAGGGATTTGCTTCCATACTCCAACGGCTCTCAGTCCCGTTCAAGCAGTTCCCTTCGCGTCACATACGTCAGAGGAAAGAGTGGTGTGATTGGTTTTGCTTCAGCACAGCATTTTCTAACATCGACCAGAAGTAAAATGAGGCATTTCAGGGAGGCGGGTCAATCATGCGCTTTGAGAAACTTTGTTATACGGGTTCTTGGTCAGACCTAGCCTGGCGAATGCCAAACTAAAAATCACAAGTGATATTTAGTCTGGAGACCTACCTATTGCATTTCTCGTAGCGGAAGCATAATTTACGATTGTCCAGAGCCGTTTATAGGGTGCTACGAATGTCCATCATACCTTCTGTACATACCTCGGAGCCAATACCAGAGCCACCACGTGACGTAAAATGCAATCGAGGGCCGTACAAATCCCTTTTTGCTCTGCAATTGGATACCGAAAGCAGGCAAGAAAATCGGCTATGGTCACCATGCTGCTTTGTAGAGTGAAATGAAATAAAGCGTGCAAAGAAGCATGGGAACTCCCAGGCTAGGTCAGACCAAAGTCTCGCAGATCTTTGAAAGTCGATGGCAATCAGGCTAAGAAACGTCATCTGACGAGGTAGTAGTACATTTCTGAGCTTCCTTAAACTTTCCTTAATGTACTAAAGCTGTGTGCATTTATTATTTTGCTTGGCGAGTATAGAACCTGAGTGATACAAATAATGTCACATGTAGGCTACCCGACTGGTTTTCTGCCAGATCTCTTTGCAAGTTCGCTATTAGTTTATTTCAGATAAAGGAACATTAATAAAGGCTATGAAACAAGACTCTGATGTTGCACAGGTATAGATTCAATATGAGCACATGACCTACCCTACAAATCCAGGTTGGTTGTTTGCAGCTGTAGCCGGTGGCGGTCCGCACCGCACACGGGTCTCGAACCCGCCACCCCGCAAGCTATAAACTCCCGGCGTGGGAGTGGAACGCTCTAACCAACTGAGCTAAAAGCCCAAGCCTCTAACTCAGCGTGTTAGAAGCGCCCATGGAATTGGGTGATGAGGATTTACACACTACCGCCGAGCTAGCCGCGCTAGCTGGCCTCCATTACACTCACTCTCCAAATCCTCACTCCCATCCGGGTCACGGCACCAATGTAGCCGGTGGCGGTCCGCACCGCACACGGGTCTCGAACTCGCCACCCCGCAAGCTACAAACTCCCGGCGTGGGAGTGGAACGCTCTAACCAACTGAGCTAAAAGCCCGAGCTTCTAACTCAGCGTGTTAGAAGTGCCCATGGAATTGGGTGATGAGGATTTACACACTACCGCCGAGCTAGCCGCGCTAGCTGGCCTCCGTAACACAGCTTTATCGATATAGCGAAATAGCACATCAGTAATGATTAAAAAAAAAAAGTTGTTTCAAACATACAGTGCTTTTGAGCATTTCACAGAAATGTGAAAGGCCCACTTAAAGGAAAATACCGGAGTGAATTCAAGCATAGCCCTGTTGAAAGAGCTTGCTAAATGCGCTAGTTAGCAAGTGGAACAAAATAATTCGGTACAGCACAGACCGAACGCAAACACAGAAGTGAACAGGCACTTTACACTGAATCAATGTGACCTGGCTGTTGGAAACCGAAAGTAAGATCTGAGGTTACATTGACTCAATGTAAAGTGTTTCGCGTTCACGTTAGGTCTATGCTGTTCGAAATTCTTTCATTTCATGCTGGAAAACGTTCGGATGATAAGGCCATATTCCTGTTTTCTGGAAACCTGCCTGAACGTTTCTTGGCGTTGCAGCCGAGGATAGGGCAATTCTCACAATTCCGGGGATGTCATAAATTGTCATCGGTTTACCGGGATTCATCCTCATCCACGCATCACAGGCTGCGTTGACCATCTTCTTAAATGGACCAAACAAACTACGATCCAGCGGTTGGAGCTTATGGCTGCAGTGAGGGGGAAATGTAAGAAGAACAATGCCCTGGCCTTTGCAAAAATCGACGGCTCTCACAGAGATGTGCGAGGAGTGATTGTCTAGCAGGAGCAAGACCTTTTTCTCTGGACTGACCTTGGTATGTTTCACAAAGTGACAAAGAAATGACAGGAAATCCTCCTCTTGCACCCAGCCAGATTTATTAGCACTTCCAGCACTTGTACAAAATGTTCCTTAAAATTCTTTTGGGGGAACACAAAGAATGGAGAAATGGTATTCCCCAGAGCCTGCACTGCATACAGTATGCAACAGAGATTAATACGCCTCTCTCACCTGAGGTCATGGCTCCCACCTGCTTGACCCCCCGGCGTGCTACTGTAGCCGGTGGCGGTCCGCACTGCACACGGGTCTTGAACCCACCACCCCGCAAGCTACAAACTCCCGACGTGGGAGTGGGACTCTCTAACCAACTGAGCTAAAAGCCCGAGCTTCTAACTCAGCTGTTAGAAGCGCCCATGGAATTGGGTGATGAGGATTTACACATACTGCCGCCAAGCTAGCCGAGCTAGCTGGCCTCCATTACACTACCACTCGTGATAGTGCCTGAACAGTGGTGACGCCTGTCTCATCCGCATTACATACAGAACCATCAAAATGGTTCCGCTGGATTATCTCCCCCAGCCGACTGAAGAAAGCCTCAACGTTGGTTTTATTAAAGGAGGTGGCTCTGGAAAGACTTGTTGCCTGTGGTATCCATCATCAGACACATTACAACACAGAACTGTATTGTGTATGGCTACAAATGGCTGGAAAAGTGGTTAAAACTGTGTGCTTATGCTAGCAGCCCAATATAGTTTGTTTACAAAAAATGGCTTTGTAATCACTGCATAATGTGTGTTGTAATGTGTCTGATGATGTTACATAACTTTTGGGGTGACATTTTGAGCGTGTTTAGTTGCTGAAAAAACAGTTTAGAAATCTGCCCCATTGGGTTAACTGTCAGGCCCGAATCACACACAAACTGCGCGTTCGCGGTGCGGGAGCGGGGCGGTCCGTAAGCGGTGCCTGTGGACTTGGGCATTCACACAAGAAATTGTTTCTGCGGTGTTCTGCGCGAAGCGGCTGCCCGAGCTCTGCATTCAAAATCTATAGACACCGCGCAAGACCGCTCTGGGTCAGGCTATCATGAAGTAAGGCTTACAAACAGCTTATGCTTCCCTATCTGCCAAAAACTAGAGTTAGGCCTATTACTACCTTTTATTATAATATGAAAGTCGTTGAGTGACTTGTTAATGCATGGTCACACCACAGCACAGTGAGGCAAAAAGGTATTTAGTCAGCCACCAGTTGTGCAAGTTCTCCCACTTAAAAAGATGAGAGTCCTGTAATTTTTATCATAGATACACTTCAACTGTGCAAAACAAACTGAGAAAAAAATAAAATCACATTGGCCCTCATTTATGAAGCGATCGTATGACAGAAAACAGGGTGTACACTTTTTTTTACACGAAGTGTGGTACTTATCAATATGAACATGAGCAGCAGTGGATACAATCAATCTCACGTCAGGTCCTGACCAGGGGTACGCAGTATGAGTTGGCTCAGACTTGTACAGCATGCTACAGGAAAGTAGCCTGGGAGTTCCCATGTTCCTTTGCGTGCTTATTTCATTTCACTCTGCAAAGCAGCATGGTGACCATGACCGTTTTTCTCGTCTGCTTTCGGTACCCAATCACAGAAGAAAAAGGGACTACTGTAATTTCCCGTTCATAAACCGCGGTTAAGACATGCATTTTGCAAAATAAGAGCAGCTCTGACGTTAATATTTGGGAGCGGTTTATTTAAGGACATTTTTTTTTCATTGTACCGACTGATCAATCAGCCTTTTCTACCTAGCTAAACTATGTGACGAGAATCACTGTCAAGCTGAATGCTGATGTAGGTAAAAAGTAGCCTACAGTCACAAAGCTAACGGTAACATTCTTGATGAAGACTATCCTAGTGAATTTGCTTAACCATTGGCAAGTGTAACAGGATGGTGTAGGGAAAGGTCAAAGGGCCGATCCCTGTAGCCTGACTACGCCACCCTGAGGCCTAATGCCTCAGGGAACCTTTAGGAGGTTGTGACACTGAATAATGAGACCAACTTCACAGGTTCGAATACACCAAGGAGACATTAATTCAAAATAAATAATATAGGTTTATTAACAAAAGACATAGGGCGGTGGGATTCTGGGGGTGGTAGCTATGTGGGAGTACATATTTCACTTCACACCAATTGCATGCATACATTGCGAACACTTCACACAACAAGGCCACACTAGGCTATAAGCAATACACAGGAAACACCACACGTGTTACAGACTAGCTTTCCCCCCAGATCCACCCCCCTAAACTAAAAGAGAAATAAGTTAACAAAACAAAAAGGACAAGACAAATAAAACAACAAAACAAAACATCAAACTCCAAAGAAACAAACCAGACAAGACAGCAGCTCGACTCATTCAACAACCATGGCAACAGGCAGGGTCACGCTACCTGAGAGACAGGAAACACAATTTAAACACAAGATAACAGAATAACATAAAATGAGACAAATGTACACTAAGGCATACCTGCATCATGCAAAGGAAACATAAAAGGAGCAAAAGCTCCGGTGCGTAGAGCCTGGGTCCTACCAAGAGTGCTGCAATGTAACCAACAGTCTAACTTCTTAAATAGCCTTGCAAACACTCAGGCAACGTGATTGAGTGATTGACTGGCTGGCTACTGGCTAACTAGGGGAGGAGCTAATGGAAAAAGGAGGTAGAGAATGTCTACCTGCTACACAAAGCATACATGCCCATTCAGTGCACCCGTACTAACTGTCTCTTAACTGTGTGATGCTATGTTGCATTGCAACACGCAGCTAGCATGTTTGCTGCAAGCTGGCTAGAAGCTACATCTTAGAAACATTTATGGGCTCACATTTCACATAATTCATATAGGCTAGTCAGCGTAGCCTGACATAGCCCATAGCCCATAATACAAATGTTCATCCGTATCCATGGTCTGGGAATGGTCTTCTGGGGCGTGTTTACATCGGTAGAGAGTCTACCGGCCAATAAGCGAAGCTGATTAGACAAGCTGTCCAATCGTTTCAAACCAGAAGTGAATGCCCTCCCACCCGCAGTATAATCGCGTCAGGTTAAAGAACCTCCAGACCATGAATACGGATGAACAGCAGTATTATGGTCAGGCTATGTCAGGCTACACTTTCACTGCTTCTAGGACCTTTACTGCCTCCTGGATTGTTTCTTCTCTTGCCTTATTTTGTCCTTGCGTTTCTTCAGATAACTTATCTGCCATAAGAGGAGGACAAACATGAACTCCTCAGTGAAGCACTGATTTTCATTGTTGAGGCTGACTCCCTTGCTGCCTTCAGATGTGACCGCAAAGCCTTCATAGGTTTCAACACTCAGCTTGACCCTATCTTTTTCAATGATATCATCCATGATGTTGAAAGAGCCTTCAATAAGAGGGCCAGTGAACACTGACAATAGTGCCCTGACCAACTTCCCCAAGAGATCTTGGGGAAATCTGATTTCCCCTTCTGCCGTCTTCATTGAAAATACCTCCTTCCACCAGTCAACATCAATCCGAGATTCATTATCATCAAAACCTTTGGCCTTTGCTTCAAGGTCTATGTCAATCTGGTATTCCACCTCTTCATCCAGCTGGCCCAGTTCATCATAATGGTATTTGGCAGAACTTGGCAAAAGTACTAAATGCAGCACAGATATGTTGATCCTGCATTAAAGTAGGTGACAGTGCAGACAAGGAGATGATTTCATTAGCCAAGGGCAGGTTTTTCAGGAGGAATGTAGCTGCCTTGATGTAGCCTTCATTGAGTGAGCTGTAAACCTCTCTCACCCAGATGCATGCTTATTTGATAGTGACAGCCTGGAGAGGGTGCTCTGGTCTTTTGAGATTGCTTTGATGAAATTGATGAGAGGTTGAGATATCATAAGTGACAAGGCATGCTCTGCGATAAATGAGAAGATGCGCACTTTGTGTGTGCAAACACGATCTACCATAGATGCACAAACCTCTGAGGTGGTAGTTCTTTTACTTAGCAAGAAAGAGCTGCACTATGTTGTATTTCAAGATGCTACACACACATGCCATTTTGGACGATGGCTCTAAAGGAACCATCCCCCTTCCAGCAGCTACCAGACATCTTGATCTAGCCAAGCAGGAAGTGCTGGCACTCAGGACCATCAGGCAAGATGTAGTAAATCTTAAAGGAGCTCATTTGAGGTATCCATTCCAGGTGAAATATCCCATTCGTGCTTTTACTGTACGTTCCCACCAAGAGCTACTAAAGCTAAAATCACTAAAGTACTAAAGTGACTAAAGTAAAATCACCGGAAGTCATTCACTCTATATGGGCAAGAGCGAGAAAAGCTACAAAAGCTATGAGCTGTAAAAGTTGAGCGACTAAAAAAAGTTAAATTAGCTTTGACGCGTTTCAGCTGTGAATTTGAACTGGCACGTCGTGAGTGATTTGAGCGAATTTTAGCAGCTGTTGAGCGATGTTATAGCTTTATTAGGTCTTGGTGTGAACATACAGTTACTGCAGGAGTCTGTCAGAGTAGTCATGCCCTGTGAAGCATTTCAAGAAGAGGTATGCCCACCTGCTAGAGTACCATTGCATGGATTCAACAGAGTACAACCTATGTTCCTCATTGGTTCCCACATCCCTAGTGATGCGCGGGTCAGGTTTTTTTTGCACCCGCCCCAAACCAGCCCGTTAGGATATCCGAACCGCCCCGCCCAACCCACGAAAATATGCCGTGATAATAACCCAAATCCGACCCGACCGAAGGAAAAATGAATTGAGCCTATATTACATACCTCCGCTAAACATTCATCTCCGCACGTAGTCTGGACCAAACCCCCCTAGCTGCCTTTCCATCGGTTACTCTACGGTTTAGCCAATCAGCACACAGTTTAGAGCGATGTCTCAAACTTTGTAGTCCTACAGTCCTACAAGTTACTGGCATTTAACTTGTGCATTATGTTAGCCTGATTGCCATCGACTTTCAAAGCTCTACGAGACTTTGGTCTGACCAAGAGCCCGTATAACTAAATTTCTCAAAGCGCAACCAATCACACTACTCTTTCCTCTGCTCTGACGTATGTGACTCAAAGTGAATTGCTTGAACAGGACTGAGAGCTGTTGGAGCTGCTCAGTTCCCCAGTTTGGGAGAATTCAGAAGTCCTGCCCGATCAGCAGCTGGCCAGACCAGCGACAGCAACGCCGAAGGTGTTACGTCACTGGGAGGGCGTGCCAGGCTAGCATTATGTTGTAAGTTATGGCATGCTAATTATATGGCACATGTTTAATCAGCCAACCAAAGGTGAAGGTAAGATGGAAAACGTTGATAAATGAGAATTGGTAAGATTTTATTGATTATATTGGTCTTTTTTTCATTATTTGTTTGATTTGTTATAAATAACAGCAACATCAGCAAACAAACATCGAATAAAGTTTCAGCTGGTCAATGAAGACAGCTTCTTTTCTGGCACCTTTGCATGGTTCATTAGAGAGAATTCTCTGTTGCGAACCCTAATCTCAGCACCCAGCCTGCACATGGTGAATTTTGAAATATGGACTTGGACTATGGTATGGTTCTTCATGGCAAGTCTTCAAATACTATATTATGACTTGAATCAGGTGAAATGCAGGGACTGTGTGTGTTTTAAATTGTCAGATGACCTGGTCCTCCACAATGACCTCTGGAGCTGGGGGTTGAGGGAGGCTGTTTTGTCATCATGAGGGTTGGAGCCGTGACCTGAGGGATGGATTCCAAGGCAGACAGAAGGGGGAATTGAATCATCTCCCTCACAATTGAAAGTCGTCGCCTGAGCCGTCATCATCTGTGTCACACTCACGCCCCTCAGTGCAGCAGTCCACTGCACTCGAGTTATATTTTTGCCCTCCTTTGCTCTGGATCACAGAGAAGAGGTTCTACGCAAAGCAGATGTAAAAAGTCATTACTGATTTTAATTGGCTGACACAGTGGCCTCTGTCTGACACATTTATTTGGCCAACACTCTGGCATATATGTGATGTGTCTTGGATTACCTCAACGCAATCTTGATTGATCTTGGATGTGCACAAATACTTCAACCTGGCCACATTGCACACACTGGCCAGTGCCACAAATACTTCAACCTGGCCACACTGGATGTATAGGATGCTCCTGATAGCACAAGCCATTTAGGCAGGGGGGTTTGCGCTTAGAACTTTGAAGATGGGTGGAGGTGAGATTGATTAATTTTATATATTTATTTTTTTCTTTAAATTTACCTAAACTGCCATCCTGCTATCCAGTCAATACAGCTGGCCAAGTAAGGTCTCCATTTCCTGGTCTCCTGCACCGAGGAGCCTTCTCCATGGATTTGAGTCGTTAGCCGATCTTGTTTGTAAAGACACGGCATGAGACGAGACAATAGACATAGTATGGTTTGCAACGGTTATTTTTGGTTATTCTGTATATAAGATATGAAGTTATTTTGAAGCTACAGTATTCACCCCTTTTCTTGAATTTAGGATGTCAAAAAGTTTATTGACCCTGTCAATAAACACTGCTATGCCCTTGGCGTCCGGAGGCAGTCTTTTTAAGGTCACCATTGCAGAGATTCCTGGGTTATAAAAGAAAAATGCTGTTAGTTGAGTTGAGCGAGTAGAAATGCTAAGTGAAGAACGGCACAATACGCCAATCTGCCGAGCCAAGGTGCCCCCCTCTTTTTTTTTTTTTTTTTTTTTTGTACCTGCAGAGACCGAGTGACATTTGAGTCTTTTGGGGCTTCACTTAAAGGTATAATCTGGAGTGAATCAACACGTAGCCCTGCAGTTTTATACTGCTAAGCGCTACTGAAAGCCACTTCAATGATCGAATTTCGTGCATCGTAGACCGAGTTTGCGAAACGGCAGCTAACACTAACTGAATGAGGCATGTCAAAAAGTAAACCTAATCGATTTGCTTTCGTTTTGAAATGCCCAATTCTGTTACTGTTAGCTGCCGTTTCACTATTTCAGTCTGTGTTGCATGAAATTGAGTGATTGAGGGGGCTATCAGTAGCGCTTGGCACTATAAAACAGTAGGGCAACGTGTTGATTCACTCCGGATTGTTATTTTTTTCAAATGCAAGGTGTTCAATGAGTGATGATGAGTGTAGTGCTTACCTTTAGGACATACTTGTGTAGGTTGTTTCTTATCGATTTGATAAGATGAGGGACGTCAAAAACTATAGGACTCTTCCACCTTTCTGCTTGTACGCAGTACCCTTCATCCCCTCCCTGTGGATCTAGAGAGGCTCCAAGCCGGTTAAGGGCCTTTACATTTGCGGTAGCCTGGTCACACACGATAACTTGTACTTTGGATTTAGAAAAGTATTGATACATAGTGAGCATGAAGATGTAAGCTGTATAGAATGCAATAGCAGTTGTGTGTGCAGTTCATTGTACATATCAGACACGCTGCAGAGACCTTGACATCTTCAAATGCTTATGACTAGGCTACCTACAATTACTGTTGCCAACAGCCCTGACAATCACATTAGCATTGAAGCTACCACTCAAGCCTCCTTCTACATCAACAGAAAGAAAATGTAATTTTCTTTTCATTTTACAAGAAGCCTACTACATCACCTTTAAGTTGATGATACTTTCCCTTCCTAGCTTTAAATACTTCCTTTAACCTTGGAAGATGTGCGGAGAGACACTGTCAGCAGGTAGTTCAGCAAGGAGAGGAAAAGGGCATGTCTCTCCAAGAAAAATGCATGGTCATGAAGTAAGCTACGCTACGACAGCAGAAACCCAACATAATCACTCACAACACTCGCCTCTTCTCGCTGACTGCCACGGTCTTGAATTGGTCGCTGTAAAGTCAATGGCCAGAATCCCAGACGGAGTCATGGGGGGAGGTGATGATCGAGCGGAAATAAGTATGAAGGCAAGGCCAGGCCTCATGGGCTCAATCCAACTGCCAGGGGCTCAGAGAAGTACCTGTACGGGCAGCAGTCAAGTCATGGTTAACAGATTGTCCATGGTTATGACCAAGTAACATAGTAACATGAGTACAGAATATTGTATGACAGTATTAGATGGTTAGTCAGAAGTTTGTAGGCTAGAGCTGTCAATCAAACAGAAGAGTCAGGGAAAGAGACAATTGTAGGAGGGTGAGCCACGCTAGTATATGGTCTTAATATTGTGTTTATGTAAGCCTACGTTTGTGGATGATCAATATTATTATGTTTCTCATTCTCAATGTATAATTAAGGTGTGCCTGTTGGTGTGCCTGGTGACGATGTTCAGTTTGGCAGCTTTAACTGTTCCTGTGTACACAGAGACCTAGCAGGATATCTGTAAAGACGCATGTTTAATTGCAGTCGCCCCTGGCTACATTTCAGACTCCTCAGACACTCGTGATGGTTCATTGTTGACTTTAAGATAATTGGTTTGTTTGATCACGCCGTGACAGCCTCTCTTGTTGTTTTTAATTAACAGAGTTATTTTCTGTCATTTTGGTATAGCTCTCAGGGTAAGTAGGCTGTTGTGAGCCTCTTTGGTTTTGTCTTTTTACCTTTCATTTCATGCGAGGGAATTATTAGTTTAATTTTCCATGTTGTAAATAAATGGCATCTTTGCCTATGCATGCTACACCACTCAGGTAGGCTACCATAACGAAAAGTTAAGACCAAGTACAATGGAATTACCTAAATACCCCAAAACTACTCGTAACTACACACTAATATTGGATGTGCGGGCTGTAAAATGAAGTCTTATCCAACCCTGCCTTTCCTGTAGGCTACTGCATCCAGGCTACCCCACACATATTTTGTAATTGTGGTAATATTACACAAGTTCTATTTTGTTACGTTGTTCTTACTTGTACTTACCCAGTACTTCACGGGCTGTAAAATAAAGTGTTCACGTGTGTTATTCCAGCAAACATACGCTGCAAGAAGTCAGTAATATATCCCTTGATACTTTTTTGTAACACCATTCTTACCCAGTACTTCAAGGGCTGCAAATTAAAGCGTTACCATTTCTTTATGATACATTGTGCTTCTTCCAGATTACTATTTCTGTGAGTGGGGATTATTCTTTCCCTTGGTAGACTAACAAATGATTAATTCCTAAAATATCCATTATTTTATGGTCATCTTTATCAGGGCTCTCAAAGACTGTGGAGGGCACTATTCAGTGCCTTAGTGTGGAGTTGTGACAAAATGAACCTGTGTATGTATATTCTTGACATAACAGTGTTTATACCAAGGGAGGTAGATAAGTAAGCAAATATGTAAATAAAGATTGGCTATTCGGATTCCAAGGAAGGGAGAAAATAATTCCTCTAGGCCTAGTTTGAATAAGGTGTGACTTGTTTCAGAAAGATTTAAAAGAGGCTCTGTTGATAAACTTGAATCACCCCAGTCCTCAGGCAGTATCTATCTGCATCATGAAATCTCTCATCATCTGGTCCTGTGCGCTACTTCTGTGCATGGCAGGTAATTTCCCTTTTCCTTTTCCCTTCATAATGCGTCTCATTCATGATCAAACTTTATATTGATTACCTATTATGCAACTAAAATAATTTGCTCACATTAACTAATGCTTTAATTGAATTTATTTTCCATTTACAAAAAAAGATGCTGTTCCAAAAATGTTGTTTCACCATGAATCTATAAGCTATGTAAAAAGACATTCAAGACAAGGCTACATATTTAGTGCATGCATGACTACTTAAGAAAGGACAGACAACACAAGATGTAGGCACTTGAAGAGTGAATAACTGGAGTATTTTTTAATGTGCACTACAGGAGAAATCTGGTGCAATAAGGGCCGCAAGTATAGGCCTATTGCAACATTATCAAAAGTTTGCTGGGGAGCAGAATGTTGAAACTTTGTGGAGGCCAGAGGAAAAAAAACATAGAAAGGCTCCAAGTAGCCCCACACTTTGTTGGTAGGATAATGACACTTCCAACATTTAAAATGAACCATTGAAAACTTACAACAGATTACCCACTTACCACCTAGCGATCTGCACCTGTACGCTACAACTAACAAACAGTCTTTTCCAGTCTGCACAAACATTTCAACATTCAACGACGCTTTAATTTACAGCCCATGAATTACTGGTTAAGTTGTAGGTAATAATGGTGTAACAAAAAAGTATTAAGGGATAAATTACTGAGTATTTACAGCGTAAGATTGCTGGAATAATAAGTCAACGCTTTATTTTACAGCCAATGAAATACTGGGTAATATATAAGTAGAAAGTAAGAACAACGTTACAAAATAGAACTTTGTGTGTAATATTGCCATAATTACGAAATAAGCATGGGGTAGCCTACTGTAGGTGCAGTAGCCATATAGAAAAGACAGGGA
The DNA here is from genome assembly GCA_027497455.2 of Sardinella longiceps. NCBI lineage: Eukaryota > Metazoa > Chordata > Actinopteri > Clupeiformes > Clupeidae > Sardinella > Sardinella longiceps. The sequence continues at coordinate 26,982 of JAODXP020004087.1, forward strand.
TGACTGCGACTTCATTTTACAGCTGTACATCCAATATTAAGGTGTAGTTACCGAACATTCTGCTCCCCAGCAAACGTTATATATAACAATATAAAGTACTTGCGGCCCTTATCACACCGGATTTCTCCTTAAGATTACCAGCATGCACTGTAAAAGAGAGTAAATGTATAGGACATAACATGGAGATCATGGCACAGTATATATTCTCTATGCACAATTTATTATTGGGTTTGCTTCATGTGGTTCTAATTTTTGTTTTGTGTTTTTCTTATAAATATAGCAGACACCTCTGCCAAAGCACTAGCTCCCACCTCCAGCACAGAAGAGACAGAGGTGGACATGGAGAAGTTGAGTCAGACTATTGAAAAACTGGCTCATCAATCTGCATATGGTTAGAAACTTATTTATTCAGTGACTTAGACATCAGAATGACTCCAAACTATGTGTGATGTGTGCAGATATGGTATAGCCTCATGTGGCGAGGTTTTACATTGATCCAAGTTGCTTGTGTTTCCTAAACAGAGGGCCCATATGAAGTTCTTGGTGCTGATTTTGACCATCCTCACCCAGTTCTAACTAAAGGTACGTTCCTGCAAAATCCTTCACTACCATTGTGTCCATAGAGCAATTTGATGAGGCAGAAATGACCTCTCTATCTCTTCAGATGAATCCAAAGGTAAAGGCAAGAGAGTCAAGAGATATGACAATGACTTTGACGAAAAACTCTTCTTCATCTGCCCACTTAATGAACACATCTCAAGGATCTCAAGGTAAGTTGTGGAGCTTGGGAAGTGGGCGGGGCCGGGGGTTAACCAATTTCTCACTGCTGGCTTCAAATTGGAATCCCATACAAAATACTGAAAGTAGTGCTGAAAGTTCTTTCTGGCTTAACTTCGTCACAGACATTGTTTCGTGCTGTTAACAGAGCAGACCATTTTCAGACATTTATTTGCCGTTATGAAAACGGGGCTAATATTAAACTACCATTTTCTATGTATTCTCTATGACACGAGTTTAAATATGAACCAAAGTATGGCGTCGAAACTAATGGAAGGCCCTCTTCTCAAACAATATTGTCTTTTGATTCTCCAAAATGCTATGCTTTGATATGCCTATAATTCCAACTTAGTTTAGACCAGGGGTGTCAAACACGTTTTTGTCGAGGGCCACATGAGCAATGGCATTTTCCTCAGAGGACCCCTGGTTTAGATGCTAAATGAATGGATATTAGATATTATCACTCTGAAGGGAGATACTCCAATTATCGCTTATTACATGGCTACCAATTGAAGATAACATGGCAATGAAGCATCTTGGTCATTTTAATGATTAAGATAGATAATAGCTTCTGCGAAATAGATCAGCTGATTGGTTATGGCAACGTTCTGTTTTACAGTGGTCTGGATACTTTAGCAAAGGTTCTTTTAACTATCAAAAAACATAGGATTGTAAACGTTATCCCACTGAAGTGAATGGACTATTCTACCGGTATGAGAAAGAGCTGTGTTATACTTGCATAGCAAACTAAACCTGTAGAGATAATGTACTGTAGCCTGATCTAATATTAAGTTCATCTTCTACAAAAAGGAACGAACAGTAACAACTTACACCATTATGCTTGACAACCAGTTGGGGAATATCAAGGATACATCCAAAAATTCTCAATAACTCCTTAAAACGACAACGACCCAATTTATTGGTACCATTTCACAAATTTCCACTCACTTGGCTTCAGCGGAACAAACTTTATGCATCTCCGTATCATCACTTGTCCCGCCCCTGAAGACAATTTGATTGGCCCGGTACACTTTGGATTTTCCCTGCATCAACTGGATAGACTTCTGTGAAAGCAAATTGAATTTGCTTTCTAGGCTGGTGTTATACTGTAAGCTCATAGATATGACACATGATTGAATTTCCATGCATGTGTATTCAGATGTCAGTGCAAGTGAGATTGCTTATCAGAAGTAAGCACTTCTACCATCTTATTACCAAACTAATATATAAAAATTATCTGTTTGCAGTTACCATGACGACTACAAAGAAGACAGACGTTTCAGCATCAACTGCAAACCATCATTCAGTCACACACATGTACACCACAATGGACCCGGTGCACCTGGTGCACCCAATGCACCTGACTGCTATGAGAGCGGCTGGGTGAACAATTTTGATCAACAGTTTACCTTCACCTGTCACAGCAACAAAGGCATCACAGGAATTGTCAGTTACCACAGTAATTACCATGAGGACCGCCGGTAATGCTCTGATAATGCTTGCATTTCTGTAAAGACATCATGAGTTTGCATTCAACTTTTTACTCACTTTAGTGGCAGGCCTCCAAATTTCATCCTGTCCTTTCCTGCTTATAGATTTTTTTTTAGATGCTGTGGTGTCACTCAGCACTTCCGTTCTTCCTGCCACTGGACCTCATATGTGAACAACTTTGATGAGAAATTCGACTGGAACGTTCCTGACGGTGCCTACCTTGCTGGAGTCTCCTCTTACCATGACAACTATTTTGAGTAAATGCCCTTTTCTCCTTATAATTAGCCCTTTTCTCTTTATTTGGAAAACAATTAAATCCATGTAGTTTGATTGATTGATTGATTGATTGATTTAGTTTAATGATTAATGGTTGAAAGAGGGAAAGCCCAAACAACAATGATTTTATGGTTGATTATGCTGTCGTTAATAGTTAATTATATCAAAAAATTATAGTTATTAATGAAGATTCTTTTCTCTCTCTCCCATAGAGATCGGCGCTTTAAGTTTTATGTCTGCTACTGAAGAGACTCAAAGAGTGAAGATCACAACTATGTTAAGAAGTGTGAGGCACTAGTGTGAAGGACTGGGCACTGTGGGCAGATCCTATGATTCTTTGGCTTTATTAACCTTCACTCACTGAGACCATGAATCCTCTCTTTTGAAATTGAAAAAAATATTTATCTTCCTTTACTAGAAAGATCATTACTCTCTTTGCCAATCTTATATGAATCAACTGGGAACTTTCTTTTAATGATGAATAAAAAGCACAGCTTGCACATTATTGTCCTCTTACTCATCCTCCACTCATTTCTGAGCAAATGCACCCCACTGGGTGCAAGCAAAAAGTGAATTTTTAGCATTCTCTTTTTGTATTCCCATAAGTAACCCCCTTTTCACTACTGAGCATCACCTAGAAGCAGAGTCGTTTTAATTGACCAAGTTGGAATCTCACATTAGGTGGTGTCACTGATCATAACTGATTATTAACTGATATGCAGTACACTTACAAATAATAATATAGACATATGCTGTACAATAGAGCCAGCATTATATTGTATAGGCACATAGTGTATCAACATAATGTACAAATAATTAAATAAGACTAATTAACCCTTAGCAGACGGACCGTTCTAATTTCAGCACTTGAGCACCGATGACATTCAGTCTAATATCTCCGCCATACAGCAATGCACACAGTGGCATGGACAGGCTATAGTGACCTAGTGGAGACAAAAGTGAGATTGATTAATTGATTTTATTTTATTTTGACATGAACAATGCATATTTGGTACACTCAAAATACTGTGCCAGAATAGGGCAAAATTGCCATTTTGACATGAACCATTGATAAAAGTAATAAGGCGGGCCAAAATAATAATTATTATTACTATTATTGAAAGTTTATTATTATTGTATTGAGGAGAATCCCTTGAGGTTAAAAACCTCGTTTTTGAGGGGGTCTTCAGTCATCAATAAGGATTCCAGATTACAGCCATCCCCATCATGGACTGTTTCAGCTACCATCTGGCACGAGAGTTTGCAGTCTTGAGGCTCAAACCACTAGACTCTACAATAGTTCAGTCACTTAACCGTAGTCTTGGAATACCCCTAGCCTTTGAGATGTTTGGCATTTTTATGTCCTTGCACTGCTGCTTCAGCTAAAGAAATTGTGCACTTAATTTTAAAATAATAAACAAACTTTTGACTGTTGTCTATAATATATACAATATTCGTAGTGTACTTTACTTTCTGTACTTGCAATAAGTAGAAAACATTTTGAATAGTGCTTCCACTTAACTATGGTGTTTAAAGAACATTTCAACTTGTACTTCGCAATCAGTAAGTGCAAAATACAAGCAAATGGCAATCCACAATCAACATGTTCAAATTATAAAGCAAACAACAGTCCCGTTCAAGTATGTGCAACTTGAAAGCAAACATCAGGACCACAATCAAAAAAATGCAAGAACACAATTAATTGTAGTTGGTCAACAAATAGGACTACCACAGTTGGAAATACTATGCAGAATACAGTCAGAAGTCAGATAGTGACTGATAAGTTATTTGGCGCCCCCTACCAGAGAGGTGCAGTCAGGACGTGTGGTGATGGATGAGGTCAAAGATGGTGGATATGGACCAAGATAATGCCCTATAGGCAATAAAATGTATTTGAAATCGACTTGAGAGAATACACAGACTAGGACCAGACAAGGAGGAGTGGGGTTGTTGGGTTGGGAGGAGTGGAGTGGATTATTGCGTGTACACCTGTACACCCTAATCCATCACTGCACACCCTGTCAGGCAATCAGAAATCTTGCACTCCATTTCCCTGGATTAAAAGAATTAATACCAATTATTTGTGCCTAATAAAACGGAATTAATACCAATTATTTGTGCCTCTTTAGTGGTTAAGCCTCCATTCCATCCATTTCATGCAAATTGAGTAATACTCTTCTTTGGTTAGTTGCGAGGTCACTATCAGACCCATTTTGTATCAATTTCCCCATGCTCATATTCTTTTACGTACTGACAGCACAAAAACAGAGCTTTGTTATGATTCACAGATGTACAACAAAAATGTTATTTTTACTGAAACTTAACTTTAAAAGAGTCACAGTTGAGGCTAATTATATTGTACAGAGTAGCCTAGATTAGCTCAAAGAAATTTTTAACTGGTGGACCAATAGCACTACTCACAGTCATCACTAGAGGGAGGTATTGATATTTCATCAATCTTTTGTCTCTCTTTTAGTAATGAAATGAAACTTGACAGTATACACACTGGTCTTATCTGAAGTGTACTGTCATACTGACAGTCTAAATGACAGCTAAATGCCCAGGACACAGTCATGGGCACCTATTTTTTCCCATTAGCAAATTTGGGGAAACATTTTTCAGATTTAAAGATGTAGGAATTGTAAGGACCATTATATTCCAGTATAATAACCCTTCATGCTACAAGAAGCCAGGATGTATGACTATTCTAGAAAGAGATCTGCACTCCCATCCCTGCTCATTAAGAGCAAAGAGTATAGAAGCTTCTACTCTTTGATAAGAGGTAGGTCAACATAACCATATCATAGTTGCCTTTTTTATGTCTACTGATGCCAGAATATTTGAATTAAAACCGAATAAATCAGTGTTAATGTAAAGGGCCAAATACCATGACAGTTAAAAGTGACAAATGATTTATGGAGATCTGCTGAGATGTTGATGTGCTTCTCCTGTATGTGTATCCCGGCCATCGTCTTTCTATGGAATTCCACTCCATTTTCATCTCCCCCCAGTACTCCGTCTGGGATTCCCGCCATTCACCTCATTCACCTTGGATACATGAACTTTAAGTATGCTGGGCAAGAATACGATAGGCTATCAATCCATGGCAGATTCAATCTTTTTTAAATGAGATCTCCAGCAAGTAATATTTTCTCAATAGCCGAGATCCCAGACCCTCATACAAAGTGAAGTGCAGACCGAGGGCTTGGTTATGACCAGGCTGTATTGTGGCACATATTACACCTTTCTTTCAGATTTCATAATCATTGACAATCAAGCCTTTTTTGACAAAATAAAGCATTTGCTGTAACCTAAAAGGCCTTCTACCTGTTAAGGATATAAGCTGGCCTTATTGCATTGTGTCCAAACAAACAGAAGACACACCTACTTCTCAGTCTCTATAGCAGGGAATTTCTAAACTAAGGCTAATTGCATCACTTTTGATATCTTTTAGGTGGCCTGCTATGATGTCCAAAAAAAAGGTTATGTTGCCTGTAGTCATACAAAATTACTTTGCGTATGAAATACTGAGCTTGTGCAACATTACTACTTTGTGTTACATTTCTTTTGCTTCTGTGTGTGCAACATACATGCACACTGTTATATTGAGCTAGGTGGAATATTATATTACAATGATGTACAATCTCTGTATTGGGCCTCCAGCAGTAACATTCTGTTGTGTAGCGTCTTTCTTTCCTGGACTAAAATTACTTTAGTCTTTTTACACTGCCACCATAGAGTCCATTGTATCTGGGAACATATCTACTTGGTATGGAAACTGCACCTGTCAGTTTAAAATCACCCTCAACAGAGTAATTCACTGTGCCGAAAAGATCACAAAATCCAATCTGCCAGGGTTACAGGGCATATATTCCAGGAGATGCCATTCTAGGGCAAAGAGGATTATTAAAGACATTCACCACCCCAGACATAACATGTTTGAAAGACTGCCATCTGGAAAACGGTTCCGTTCTCTGAAATCCATAACTGAGAGATTAAGGAAGAGCTTCTTTCCTCAAGCCATAAGGTTTATGAATTCATAGATCTGCTACTTGCTCTAATATTTTATTTATTATTTATTATACATAATTATTATAATTTTATATAATTGTTGCACATGGAGATAGTCGCAATATACATTTCACTGCTCTTTGTAACTACAAATATGCATGTGTACAAATAAAATTCTTGGATCTTGAATCTTGAAATGCAATACATTTGACTGCATACAGTAAGCATGCACTTTATCATTCATTCATTCATTCATTCATTCATTCATTCATTCATTCAATCAATCATTCATTTGTTCATTTATTAATGCACATGTATTATGTATGCACATATATATCCATTCCAGTTATACCAAACTTTAATTTAAGTTGGGCGATTGTCATCTTTTTTTTCTTCCTCTACTGATCGCATCAGATTATTGCACCAAACGACATCTCACTGTACCTGTTGTATATTGACTAATGAATTTTCAGTTGTATTCTGCAATGTTTAATGGAGTATGGGCAAACTGCAGCGTGTTGCTGCTTGAAACCGCTCTCTGTGCCTGCTGGGAACATACCACACCACACCTGCCACATGCTCAGATAAGCCAAGGGCTGAGGTGGGGCCCCACAGTGGGGCGAGAGAGACAGCAGCAGCTCTGCTAGCAAAGGCAGAGAGCCACGTGGGATTTCATGAGGGGGGGGACTGCTGCTACCGTTAAGGGAGGGGATGCCAGTCAGGGTATGGGTAAAATGGTTCTGTCTGCTGTAGCGGTCTGAGAGAGGAGGGTTTGAGAGTAGATAGCCTTGTGCTGAGATACAGTAGATACAGATAGGAGTAGTCAAGAGCTTGGGACAGTGGAGTGGAGATAGGAGTAGTCAAGAGCTTGGGACAGTGGAGCAGAGGGGGAGGAGGAGTTGGGTTAAAGTCAAACTGTAATGTTTTTAAAAGACCTCCTGCAAGTTATTTGAACTGGATTGTCCAAACGTACTGTAATATAACTATAATGAAGTAAATCACTTTTGCATTGCATGGAGAATCTTTGGTGATGTGTGCACACGTGAATCACCCAATAGAATGCGTAACAGTTGTTGACTATTGACACATTATCAAAGAAGACACAAATTTTTTGCTAAATCTCTGAAATTGTATTTATCATTCAGAAAAAAAGATACAAATAATAAAATTTTTAGACATTTTATCCATCCACATTTGGTAAAGGTATGAAAACAGCCTAGCAAATGGAATTCACAGCATTGAATAACGGTTCTAATAGTTGACTGGTCTTTGATGTAAACTAAATTCTAGATTTCAAAACTGCTAACCCTAGCTGTTACTGTATGTAAAAATCTCCTCATGAAACTGCATTTTAGCTCTAATTAGAGAAGTCAGCTCCCTACCTTATAGATCATCTTTATAATGTTGACCAAGATCACGCTATCGTCAGGCCAGGATATTGCATGTAGGCTACTGACTACAGTACGTAACTTACCTAACTTACAGTCTTTTGTGTTTCCTTAAGTCTGTGTTTACCATCCAGGCTTAAACACTCAGATATTAATCCTTATATTGTACTCAATGTTTGAATTCTCTCTGCAGTAGAGAAAACAACAGTTAGTTGTCTAATGCCTTGGAGCCCCTATGTTGACAACTGAATACCCTTCTTTTGCAATTCAGTTGTGTGGATCTTTTCTTTCTTTCAACTACTTTATTTCCCCCATAAAGAAATTCATCTTACTCCTATTTTAATCCTGATCTTTTTCATGTATGCTATGTTTATTGTGTTTATTTAACACATTTCCTGCCTTACATCTTCATGTAATTACCTTTTAAATCCCATTTTGTCAAATATCATCTTTTGATTAACTCTTTCTAGAACGTATCCCCCAAATACAACAAAACTTTATATGGCATGAAGTTGAATGAAAGCATCTCCTAAACAGCAACTAAACTAACAAAAGTCACAAATGAGGAAAAGACAAAGGGTCAGGGTGAGTTCTGTTTTTTTTTAATGAGCAAAAGAACCGTTACAGCTCTGTCTGTTGTGGACCATGGCTTCCAGCAGCCATCTTGTACCAAATAGACTTGTTTACAAAAGGCAGGAGGAGTAGACAACACGTGTGGCCTGAGAGTCCGACCTCCCCAGCCCTGGCTCCAGAGAATGGATGCACTTTCTCCAGGATTATTTAGCCTACTGATGCAGGGCCCTTGCTGTCAGAACAAGAGGCACACAGCACAGCACAGCACATATACATACACACCAAAGGGCTCCTCATCAATTCCATTTCAAATGAAGGAAAAAGGCACCGTCTGAAATCGTAAACAGGAGCCTTTCGGAGGCAGCTTTACAGTCCAAAATTGTTTTTACAAAAAAAAAAAAAAAAGGAAAAAAAAAAAAAACGGTCAAAGGAAAAGATAAGGCAAATAAAAAACCGTCTCAAAATACAAAAATGGTCCAAATATTAACATATAAATTGTGATATTTCACCATACGACAGCTCCAGTTGTGCATATGTTGCCGTGACTGCAAATATGCCCCAGGAGACGGACGCCAATTAAAGAGAGCCAGTATTCACATGAAAATCATGACATCTGTCTGAATCCCCTCTCCACATCCAAAAGGTTTTTGAGAGCCCACACAGGAAGGCACTTTGAATGTAGATGTTTTTCGGAGTCCCTTTTGCACACTGAAACACACAGAGAAAAATCAAATGTAAAATGCAATCAGTACTTTGTCTGGTTTTAGGATAGGAATGTTGATCTGAGAGAAGGCCGCCTTCATTTGAAGACATAACTCACCATTACATCATGTTTAACTCTCAATGGCCACCTCTGGTGCTATGTGTCCATTCATGGCCTCCACTACCTGAGAATGAAAACAATTTTTTTTTTTAATTTAACGGAATGTGTCAAAATTGGAAAGATAAAGGTCATTGACAAATCGTTTTTTTTTAAGTAGACAGAATTCAAATAATTACCGTCTTGGTTTCAATTTCCACTTCAGCCACAATTTCCTCTTTAGCCTGGAATTAAACAACATGCCATTAATGTCAGCCTTATATTTAACAGAAATTAAACCAATCTTTTTTTTACAGTGCTTTGATTTTTTTTGTTGTTTGTAAAACAAATGAATTACCTTGATGACTTCACTTATTGGTACAGGTGTGGTTTCAACAATCTGCTCAACCTCAATCGTCTCTGGAACAACCACAGTCTCTTCAACTGCGCTAACGGGAGCCTAGACAGATTGGACAATCATGCAATCAGAATCCAGAGTATGGACACTTCCATAGGCAACATAGCCACCAGATAACAGGCAACAGTGGGACTTACAGGTTCCTGGATGTCAGCAGGTTCAGACATGGCAGCCTCTACTGCAACAGCAGATTCTGTCACAACAAAGTCCTCTGCGATGGTGTCAGCAACAGGTTCAGCAGGGACAGCCTCAGGCTCAGGGACTGCTGCAGGGGTGATCTCAGCCTGTACACAGAGGAAAGAGCAATAAGTCATTTGGATCAATATGCAACTGCAGATAGACTAGGCTAGTTCAATCCAGCCTTACATACATTTACACTAAAATAACCTGCAGTAAATGAGTGTGCATGCTGTAAAATACGATCATACGACATGGAGGGATTAATAATCCGTACCGCAACAGCCTCCTCAATCTGAGCGGGCACATCCAGGGCTACCTCTGGCTCTGGTACTGGAGCAACAGGAGTCTCCTGAGAAATGAAAGAGATGGAATTCAGTTAAACACATGACAAGGTGTGAGTGGGAAACATCATATCGAGCTCAGAAAACCCTGCACACCAACAGTTGCAAGCCTGAGGGGACAGAGAAAGAGAGAGAGAGAGAGAGAGAGAGAGAGAGAGAGAGAGAGAGAGAGAGAGAGAGAGAGAGAGAGAGAGAGAGAGAGAAAAACTTGAGTCTGAAGGCTGAAAAAAGAAAGCGTGCTTAGAATAGTGCTGGTGAATAGTGCTTGAGAATAGTGCTGGAGAAGATAGCCTTTGTACTCATTATAGCACAAAGGGATAAGCATTTGCCCTAAAACCACACAGCGAGGTTTTAGCTCAGTGCCCCCCCAGCCCCGCCCTCCCCCCATGCAAAGACGTGACCCTCAAAGCAGTGAGGACGGTGCATCAGCAGATCCACCCAAAGAGCAGAAGAAAGGTGGTTGTCAAAAGAGTGGTGCTCAAGAGGGAAGAGGTGAAGCTGCTGTGCTGAGTGGCTAAGACGTGAAGCAAGCAAGTCGCAAGACAGCTGGCTTTAGGGGAAGAAGTGCGCTGTTAAGAAAATTGAGGTGATTTTAAGAGAGCCGTAGGAGTAGTAACCTCAGGAAGCTGTTCTGCTTCCGCAGTCTCAGCGGCTACGGCCTCGGGCTCTTCTGTCGTGGCCTCTGGCACGGGTTCTTCGCTCACGGCCTCCACAACCGGTTCTTCCACCTCGGCTTCGCACTCACAGTTTCAGCAGCGGGTTC